>WJSH01008675.1:31499-115940 GCA_009757365.2 Lepidium campestre | reverse complement strand
CAAAAAAAAAAAAAAAAAAAAAAAAAATAAAAAAAATTTAAAAAAAAATAAAAAAAAATAAAAATTAAAAACGACCAATCATCACGCACCACGTGGCGTGAACCCCTTTCTCAGAGGTTCACTCTGGTGAACCCCTCTCTCCTAAAGTTCACCAATTTGCCTATGAAACCGTGCTCAAAAAGGGTCTAGAACCCTCAATGGGCATGGCCTTAGGATCCGATCCCAGTATATGTCTTGAAAACCGAACTACACTAGGATTTAGGAACAATTAACCAAAATTTAATACTCTTTAACAGAAAATGATGTTGTAACGGACTTAACCCGCGTAATTAACTGCTGGTTCTCGGGTAACATTGAAGAAGATGAAGGATTGAAGTTTTCAACAGAAGAAATATTCACTAGTCCAACACTTCTTTTTCTCCTCACTCTTCTGCGTCAGACTCGCTCGCCTTTCTTTCTCTCTCTCTGCTACATTTGCTAAAGAGATGGGGATCATTGTCCGGAAATTCCTGTCTCTCACTCTCTCTTCTCTCTTACTTCTCTGTTTCATTACACAACTCAGACTCAAAGATTGAATCTCTTCCAAAATGGCGTTTATGAGACTTGGCTCCAAATCTGAAGCTTTCCATCGTGAAGGCCAAACCTGGTACTCTTTTTCTGCATTTACCTTCACAAGTTAGACTTATGGATCTATAGTTTTAGAGATCGGTTTCTCATCAATGTCGTTAATTTCTATCGATTTCTTTTCTTCCTTTCGTTTAAGTCGATACGGGTTCTCCTTAGTCGTAGATGCAATTTTCCAAAAACCATAACTTTTGGATTTAAAGAATATGGCTAGCTCTGATTGATTTGAGACATTGAAAAGAATTCGTACGAAGAAGTGTTCTGTTTTGGGTGATGTTTTTATGTCTCTTGTCTACAGGCTTTGCACCACAGGACTCGTGAGTGATGTTACCATAGAAGTTGGAGACATGAAGTTTCATCTCCACAAGGTTAAAATTTCTTTATCTTTGATTTAATTGCGTAAATGTGATAAATTGATGATTAACTAATTGTGTAAGATGTGTCTTGGTTTGGTGTAGTTCCCATTGCTCTCTAGAAGTGGATATCTTGAGAAGCTACTCGATGAGTCTTCAACTGATGATGGCTCAAGCTGCGTTTTGAGTTTAGATGAGATACCAGGAGGCGGTAAAACGTTCGAGCTTGTAACAAAATTCTGCTACGGAGTGAAAATTGAGCTTACCGCTTTCAATGTTGTTAGCCTTAGATGTGTAGCTGAGTACCTTGAGATGACTGATAACTATGGCGAAAGGAATCTTGTTGGATTGACGGAGACGTTCCTCAATGAAGTGTTTGGAAACTGGACGGACTCAATCAAAGCTCTTCAGACATGCGAGGAAGTGATCGATTACGCTGAAGATCTTCAGATTATCTCTAGGTGTGTTGATTCTTTAGCTATCAAAGCATGTGCTGATCCAAGCCTTTTCAATTGGCCCGTGGGAGGAGGGAAGAACGCTACAAGTGGACAGAACACTGAAGATGAATCGCATTTATGGAACGGAATTTCTGCATCCGGAAAGATGCTGCAACCTACCGGTGAAGATTGGTGGTTTGATGATGCTTCTTTTCTTAGTTTACCTCTCTTCAAAAGACTCATTACTGCAATCGAAGCACGAGGCATGAAGCTTGAGAACATTGCTATGGCGGTTATGTACTATACAAGGAAACATGTTCCTTTGATGAATAAACAAGTAACTATGGATGATCAGGTGATTGAGACACCAAATCCTCCTGAAGCAGACCAAAAGGCTTGTCTTGAAGAGATTGTCGGGTTACTTCCAAGCAAGAAAGGTGTAAACCCGACCAAGTTTCTTCTCAGACTGCTGCAGACCGCAATGGTGCTGCATACAAGCCAATCCTCGAGGGAAGATCTAGAAAGACGGATTGGAAATCAATTGGACCAAGCTTCTCTAGTGGATCTTCTTATACCAAACGTGGGCTACTCTGAAACGCTTTATGATGTTGAATGCGTTTTGAGAATGATCGAACAGTTTGTTTCTTCAACTGAACAAGCAGGCATTGTCCCTTCTCCATGCATAATTGAAGAAGGACATTTGGTGAAAGATGGAGCTGATTTGCTTACTCCAACAACGTTAGTGGCTTCTCTGGTCGATGGTTATCTCGCTGAGGTGGCACCTGATGTTAACCTAAACCTGGCAAAGTTCGAAGCCATCGCTGCTGCAATCCCTCACTATGCAAGGCCTCTAGATGATGGAGTTTATCATGCAATCGACGTGTACATGAAGGTAATAAAAATCTCTGTTTTAAAATTTAAATAATAGGTGTATCAAAACTTTGATGTTTAATTGAAAATTTTGCAGGCTCATCCATGGATTACAGATTCGGAGAGAGAGCACATATGTAGACTCATGAATTGCCAGAAGCTCTCACTGGAAGCTAGCACACACGCAGCTCAGAACGAGAGGCTGCCTCTTCGGGTGATTGTTCAGGTTCTCTTTTTCGAACAGCTTAGGCTCAGGACATCTATATCAGGATGGTTCTTTGTATCTGAGAATCTAGACAACCCTGATAACCAAAATGGTAGCAATATGGGTTTACTTAAGCCGAAAGGTGAGACCGTGAGAGAACGAGTTTCTGAGCTGGAAAAAGAGTGTATGAACATGAAACAAGAGCTCCAAAAGCTGGTGAGAACGAAGAGAAGCTGGAAGAATTTCACCAGGAAACTCAACTTCAAGAAGAAATCAGAATGCTGCAAGCCAAAGGATCAAGCAACACCAGCAATTTGAGCTCGTTCTATCGATCAAACTCCTCTGTTTTTAAGCAGAACTACTAGTATTTTCTTTTCCTTTGTTCACTTAGGTAGAAAGATCAGGACTTTAGATCAGTTTTGTTATCCTTTAAATCTTGTGATACTCTGTTTTCAGAAGCTTTCATCTTTCTCTTAGTATCTCGCTAAGAGTTCTAATGCATTTAGGTTCTTATACAAGAGCTTTTGTTCTGAAGACATTTAGTTACATTACTAATGCATTTTCAGGGTGTTATTGTACAGCCCCACAGAAAACAATCTCAAACACAAATCAACAGAAGGGAAATGAAATCAACAAAGAATATCAGCAACGACTTAAACAAATAGGAAGAAGAAAGGTGTTTCCCATTTCAGAATTGTTAGCACGATGGATAGTCTTTTGGCGGTGGTAGAACAGAAAGCTCAGGTGTTTTCCCATTCTCAACGACGAAAGCCATCTTTAAACCCCACATTGTATGGACTTCCAAATGACAGTGCATAAACCAAACACCTGCAACAACATATGCGTTGATCAGTTTATCTGCTTATCATGTATGATCAGCATTATATATGTGCCTTGACATATGGATTATACCTGGATTATCAGCTCTGAACCTTATGGCAGCCCAACCACCGGTTGGTACTCCAACGGTGTTTCTCTCAGGCGGGTCAATGAGATTGAACTTAGCCGGATCTTTCTTGGGATCAAAGTTTCCTACTCCAGTTCCAACTACAAAGAAGTTGTAGCCGTGAAGATGGAAAGGGTGTGACTCAACGGTTAAGAGATTGGTGTCTTGCAAGATGAGCTCAATTGTAGTATTGAACTTAACTCGGCTCAGTCTAGTCCCTGTGGATGTCCCGAGGTTAGCCGTGAGTGGCACACCAGTGTAATTAAACGCTTTGGGAGGTCTGTCTGGGAAATCTGTTCTGAAAACACCTGAGATGTTGAAGTAATGAGCTTTCAAGAGCGCGATTTTAGGCATAACGAATGTGACATTGTTTATAGACGCTGCAAGATTTGTCCCGTTCACACAGGTTGGGCATGGATTAATGCCTAGACCGATCGTGTAGAATAGTCGCCGGTCAACTTTTAACGGTACAAGAGCCGGAAAGTTTGGTGTGTTGAGACTCTTGAGCTTTCCGTTATAGTCCAAAGCAAAAGCTGTGTCGTTAGGCAAAGGAAGCTTTGGTAAAATAGGTAACACCGTGTTTGGTACGCCTTTGTATTGAAGAATCGCAGTCACGGTTTTGTTGTCTACAGAAACTGGAGCGTCCATAAACGGACTAGCTGCCATAAAGTAACGGTTTGGAGAACAGTCGGTTTTGACTAAAACGTTTGTGGTTTGACCTGGTCCGATTAAAATGGCTTTGGTTGTGAATGGTTTAGTGTAAACCGCATCGATTTCCACAACGGTCATGTTATGGCCTGCAATCCCGAAGAATAGCTCGTCGTTTAACGCTGCGTTGATTATCCTTAGAAGATATGTTTTGCCTGCTTCGACCTCTATCACGAACGTGTCTGAAAATGTTCAAGAAACAAGATTTATGATAACCAAGATCCGATCCAATAACAAACGGTTTATGAATGTTTCGAATTCTTACGCTTCTCGGAACAAGGAAATAGCGGTCCAGGTTTTCCGTTAATGGTATGAGCATCCGACATCGGAGGTGGTGCGCCTAACTGGTTGGCTTGGTTAACCGCAGTCTCAATGTCTTTGTTCCACCATTCTCCTACAACCAAAAAAGGATCAAAACAATCGGTAGATTGGACTAGATCATACTAAACCGGACCGGTTTGGTTCACTTTCACGAACCGAGGATTATGTTGGTTTCTTGATGTGGTTGTGGGAAAGGATACGGTTTACCCGGTTGAGGTAAGATGACAATAGCTCCATACACAGTGGCTCGTAGCCAGAGGATATGTGCGTGCCACCAGAGAGTCCCTCGCTGACCGGTCACGTTGAAATCATAAACATAACTCTGTCCGGTTTGGATCGGACACTGAGTTATGTATGCTGGACCATCAGCCCAACCGTTCCGGTACTGTTTAAGCCCATGCCTATATATAAACAAACCGTTAAATTTTGGTTTCATAAAAATGATTGAACCGGTTAGGCTGGTTTAAGACGTAGGAAAGAGAGACTTTACCAATGAATGGACATATTGTATTGTACATGGTTGGTTACGTTGATGATGACTCGATCACCTTCTCTTGCGTAAACCGTCGGTCCAGGGAACATTCCGTTAACCGTGACAATCGGTTTAGCATTGCATATTCGGCTTACGTTCTTCACTTGAACCTGTTTCAAATTAAATTCTACACGTTAATTGTGTTTATAATAAACCGCTATAATTTAACAGTTTTGATTTGTTTTCCGGTTTATGGGTACGTACGTCGAATTGGTACTTCTTCACCGCAGCATCCGCCGGAGAATCGCCAAGAAAACCAAGAAGATATAAGATTAGAAAGAGAAAACCCGGGTTTCGGATTATCTTCATTTCCGGTTTAATCTTCCGGTTTAATGTTGTATTTAATCTTGCTTTAGGTTATACAGTTTGTATTGAAGATATCGTGGCTGGTTACAAATGCTTATATAGTGGATCATATCATCATAATGCATACAAAAAGTTGGTGAATCTCTCATACAACAATATAAAAAATATATATTAATTTTTAGGTTTAGAAATGAAAAAATAAATGTGAAAAACGCATTAAAAAAATATTAGTAAGAAAAACAAAAAAAAATGGAATAAGAAGGCTTGTAAGCAACTTTCTGAAAGACGCTGAGGAATCAGCGTAACGTTTGTTAATAATATGGAGTACCTTCGAAGTTGATATCTGACCTTTAAATTTTTTTATGTTTTTGACTTTTTTATAAATACTAAAAAAATAAAAATAAAACACAAAAAATTCGGTTTAAGTTTCTCCAATTGAAGAAAGTTTGTAGATGCTTACTCATACTTATTTTGTTATCACAAAAGCCCACGAATTCTTTGTATCAGTAATCTTTCACTATCTTAAAAGTTGCTTTGCAGTAACATGTTGCTTAGCCACTCGTTTTGTCGGTTTATATTTACATAAAATAATATTTGATTACAGTTATAAATTGATGTTTTTGGGTAAGGGAAAATGACTTCTCTTTGCGATCACATTTTTTTTGTTTGGTTTTTTTCTTTACGAGATCACACGTAAAATCTGCTATTAATGTATTTTAATAAAGTTGGTGTATTTATCACAATATTACGCAACGCTATTGTTTTTTTTAACTAAAAAACGAAACGTTATCGTTGGATTATGAGATCAAACGATTAGGGTACAAAAGCCCATATTAACAAAACATACCATAATTAGTGGTTTACCCATAAGAGTCCATTACAGTCAAATCCAAAAAGCTTTGTGGGTGAGAACATGAGGATGAACAATGAACCAGAAGATAACTGGTTCGGTTCCCATAAAAAACCCGACAAGCTTTTCAATACCGGAAACAAAAACATAGCTTCTCTAGCCGGAGTTATATGTCAAGGTTAAGGTTATTTACCAATGTGAGTCACAATCCGATTGATTAAAACTTCTTTCTTCCCACTGACAGGAAGATTGTTGGCAGTCAAATATGTCTTCAGTTCCACCACAGTCAAGTCCTTCAGCTATAAACAAAGGAAATAGAACATGAAGCTAATTTGTCTAAATATAGAGATCTTAATCAATAAAGAATGTTGCTTTTACCTTTCCGGATTTTGCAAGTTCTACATAGTCATAGTTTCCTTCATCAGTGTTACCGGCTTTCCGCTTTCTTGATTTCTCCTTTGCTCCTGCGTCACTTTCTTCATCAGAGTCTTCCCCGTAAATTGACTCCCTAAATTGTTCTATTGCTTTTACAACTGCTGGCCTACAAGAAAAAAGTTCAATGGCTCAGATCCCAGCATTTTGCATTTTGTTTTCCTTCTTTTGCTTATGTATGGAATGTCAAAACAAATAATTTGAAAATTTTGTTGAAAACCTATTCATTCCTTCCTCGTCAGGAAGTGTGTCATCTCTGGTTTCACAAAGCTCGTTTTCATCTAGTGCAATGGCTTGTAACATCGCATAGTGTCTCTGCAAAGCTGCAACAAAAAGAGACTTCAATTTTATACATGAACAATTTCCGACCGGCTACAACTAATAGAATCAAGACTAACAGTGTGCTGGACATACAAGGATTAGCAAATTGGCAAACCGAAAAGTCTTTCAACTCTAGACGTCGCATTAGCACGGATGCCTTTTTAAGCTGATCATCTGATGCACGAGGTGCAGCCACACCAGGTTTTGAATGTAACTGCAAATAAATATCCACCAACTCGTCAATATTTAACATACATGAATAATGTTGGAATCAATAAATTTTCATTTCTTGCCTCTTCGATATGTCTCATATCATTAGCATATGGAAGATATATCATGTTCATCCCTGGTGGCTCCACTTGACCACCATCACTCTCGATTTCATCCTGTTTGGGTTCAAGAAAAAACATAATAGTACGTTCTTTAACAAATTGAAAGAAAGTTAAAAAAAAGAGAAGGAAATGAAATATACTTATGTGGAAGAAAGTAGTACTTATCTCACCTGAGCAACAAGCGCAACCAATCTCGGAGGTGTAGTGCCGCCATAAAATGCAACAGCAAAACTGCAACACAAGAGGATGCAGTATATCACAGGGATTGCTAGTGTGTAACTGAAGTTATATTCAACTTGGAGTTCCAAGAATTATATATCCAATGTACTTACCGTTCAAGTTGTATCATGGCTCTATGCAAGGCAATGAATGCACGAGTGCTCCCTATAACTTCCTGCATCAATTGGCTGTCAATAGTAAGCATTCCCATAATACACAACTGTTTCCAACATCAATCAGGAAAAACATGCAATCCAAGCCACTGCTTCTAACCTTCTTAGTGAAATGTCAAAATTAAGATTTCTAACTCTGAAACTTAAAATGATAAAGTATGGTCGATATGTGAAGCTGCCTATGATAGGACATCATTTTGAGGGGTGAAAGTGAGTAAACCAAACTGAAATTAATGTTGGTAGCAAACAACAGAAATAAACATAATATACAGGGTCAAGAAGCCCTATAACTAAGAGAACGTCCAAATTAGATAAATAATTTAAGCACCAAAGTGAAATTCTTTTCTTTTCTAAGTTCCAAAAATCATGAAAAACAACAAAATTAGCAGCAGCCATCAGAATAATGAGAAGCATGTAACCTTATCACATGGATAGAGAAATGTCGAAGGCTTCATATTGTGATAATCTTTGAGGCAATTAAGAGGCTTGAACCCCAGCAGCCTTAAGTGTCCAGTTGAGATTTTTTTTAGCTGGGATAGCTCTCCCACAGTAAACATGATATTCTGACTAGAAAGGAGAACGAACAATATCAAAGCCAACTCTTACGGGACAAGAAAGAGCGGGGGCTCAAAAATATTTCAGTGAGCAAAGTAAATCTTAAACTTCATGACTCCCATGAAAAAGATTCCTATATCTGAGGCTTTAGTTTTCTTTTCTTACATTAACTCTTCCTATTAAATTTATTTTTGTAATGATATTGAAAATCTAGAGATAACTCTAAGGAAACAACCAATATCTTTTATATTTAGAGGAAACCAGAAACAATTAGGGTGCTATCAGAGGTTTACTTTTTGTAAGGCTGAATCCGTTGTATAGGATCTTGCAATATCGCTCCAGTGTCCGTGCAGATATATGATTTTTCCACCTGCAGACAAGCCCGCAAATGGAACTTAAAACTCAGAACACACATCTAGGAAAAACCTTTTTTACAAACACCAACAGAGATGCCAAGGAAGATTTTTGATTCATGGTCAAAAATGTGGACAGATTGGAAACAAAGGTGTTCATTTCTAGTGAAAAAAGAGAGAGCATATGACGAGTGAAGTTGAATACTTTCAATTCAACTGAAGGAGCATATCTATTAAATTACCTTCACGGGAAGATTAGTAGTAGAGTCGAGCCAAGTTATGGTACCAGGAATGGCCGGACGGAGTAACGCGTAACCATTCAATTCAATAGACAGACCATCACAGATCACAAACGTAATTCTTTTTGCTATTCTCTTGGCAAGTATACGCTTCTTCAGTTGGTCCTTCATGTCCTCTAATCTGAAAATACACGTTTCAGCAGAAATGCACAATTAATTGCGTGAATCCTAACACAGCCGAACTCAAACTACAGATATTACAAAGTGTTTTTGAAGTCTTGAAACATCACAAGAAAAACATCACTGCGTCTGAGTGTAGAATTATGATGCTATAAAGAATGAAAAACATACTTCTGTCCAACTGATGGCATGAACTCCGCAAGTTCATCATTGTTTAATCCAAAAAAATCCTGGATATATGTCAACAAAAAAAAAATAACTGGAACTTTAGTTTTTCTTTAAATGCATATATAGCCTAAGGTTTGTAAGGTCAACTCGGAATCAGATGGTTAAGAGACTAACTTTGTAGAAGAGAGTTATATTAAATTGCTTATCAGGGTGACTGAGAGGAAGAAGCTCGATTGAGATGCCAAGGTCTTGTGCATCCTTAAGTAATCACCAAAATGCAGAAATTACCAAGAAGCCATAATTGGATAGATTTCATTGCAAATCAAATCTAAGTAAGGGTAAGAACTAAACTACCTTAGCTCTCTGCAACGTAGTCCTCGTCATATCTTCTTTTACAGAAATCTTCATACTCCCAAAAGGATCATCTTCATTAGTGAAAAGAAAGATGCGCTTATCTGCTGTCTTTGAAGATCTAAATATGTTTTTGTTACAGAATATTACCAACACAGGGATCAAATTAGACCAAATTATAATGCATGTCACAAACCTGGAACCAAATCAATAAATGCAATCATTACCCTTTGCGCAGTAGAGCTTGTGCAACCCAGAGAGCACTATGAAGGGAATTCTCCCGAGAATCTGAGACTATACCATTTTGACTGCCAATGTCATTTACAAATGATTCTGCACCCAAAATATACAATTAACATTTCCTTTTAGAAAATTTATGTCACATACATATACCAACAAAAGTTCAGAGCTCAGGTGCTAAAAGCTAATGTCAGGTTCAATCATCATAGATTTTAAGTCTAACTTGTAATGTCGCTTCTTACTAAGTGATTGCTAAGAAGGGAATTCAAACTCTAAATTAGAAAAGAAAAAATAAAGAGAATAATTTACTTGAGCATAACAAGATAGTTAGAAAGTTGAATGTAAAAAAGGGTACTTTGGCACCAACCTTCAATGAGATCGAATTCTTTAATGAGCCTCGCTGTTGGACGGTCAATACACTCTCTATCTGGAACATTAAAGACGTAGACACCATTACGGTCCTGAAGATTCTTCTTTTCACGCTGCAAGTTAAAACAAAATAGAAGAAACAAATAAGTGGAGAACCAGAAAATAATACATCACGTTCATCCAGAAACTTACGGTGTTAAAGAAGCAAATTGCTATTTCATCATTTGACCGATTGATAATATGAGCCTTGAGTGACTGAGCAATGCAACTAATAGCAATGTGAAAATGACTTTCTTGTTTTTCCTCTTCCTGACAATATCAGTAAGCAACAACCATAATACATTTTGGGAAATTTTGCAGCCTACCCAACAAATTTTTCAAATAATCAAACATGAAAATTTGTAAACTCACAGAAGGGCATGTAGAAGTGAACATTTTGGGAGAAGCGTCAATTAGATAGACTACAAATTCTTTGGAAGGCTCTTTATCCTGCGACACAAACAAATGACACACTCAATAACCTATTTTAAACTTTACGAGTTTCATTTTTGCTTGCTTTTCGTCTAAAACTCTTAGAAGAAAACCAGGTCAAACCTGAAGGAATTCGCTTTCTGGGTCTTCGTCTTCATCTCTGAAAACATCATCTGGGTCCAATTCCATTCCTCACAACAGCAGATACAGACAGAATTTTTGAGTCAGGAATGATTATGATGGCTGTTAATACGGAAACCTCAATTTTTGTCAGAGACACCAAAGGTTTTAGCAAGAACAATGCCAATAGTGCCTTTTTCTCCAACGTGAAGCTGGGCTTTTTAATTCTTTTCCAAACGTTAATATTTTTGGGCTACAACTTGAAGCTTATTGGGCTAGGGCCAGAACAAAATTATTAATTAAAATAGAAAAAATATTTGCTAGCTACATACATTATATAACTACCTACACAAACTCACAAATATATTATTTCCTACGTGAATTATTAATTAATGCATATCAAAATACACAGTTTTATATTTATACTTAATTATAACGAATTACAATTATGAATCCTTAAGTGCAATTTTAAATTCTTTTAATTGTGACCCTAATATTGTAGATAAAACAAAACCAATTTTAACTTATACCAAATTCATAATAAACCAATGCAAAACCAAAAACACAAATTCTTTATCTTTGTTGTTTGTTGTTTTTATATCTTATGTATACTTCTAAAAAGTTAATTATTAATGTAAAAAAATTAAAAATTAATTAAATTAAAAAGTTTTATGCTTGAAAATACAAATTAACATTTATTCTGAATTTTTTTTTTGTATGAATATTCTGAAATAAAAATTACAAACTATAAACAAAGTATAGCGACAAATTTTCTTTTGATAAAGTAATTAGTAAGTTTTCTTGGCTCTTACTCAGCCACGTATTACAAACTTGATCCATTCTAACCAACATTTGCTTTTAGTTAATTAAGACATAATTTGGCTTTGAGTTTATTATTGGATTTTGCTTTTATGCTACACTGCACATAATTTAACTTTGTCGTATTATCCGAAACATATTATATCTCCGTTTTGTATGATTCAATTGTTTTTTTTATACGTTTTAGTTTGTTTCCCTAATCATATCATTAAACCCCAAATTAAACAAATTTCATAGACAGACAACAAATCAAATATTCCAGCACCGAATCAAATGTGTCTGATTATTTGGTGTTGTACACATCATATATATACAAATCGTTTGATCTAGAACATAAATTTCTATTTATCATCAAGAACAGAAACAATAAAGGGACTAAAACGACAAAAAAAATCAGAATGTAATGGATATTTTCTTTTTCGTAATCGTGGCCATGAATATAGCTTTTAAAATTCTTGTGGATATCGACAGATATGCTACTTTTCGAAAGATATATCTTTACAGGATAGAATGTGAGAGGATTAGTTCCTAAACTTTGACCTAATTTTTGTTTCGATATTAAAACCGAGACATATATTGACTGCCGCCATTTTAGTATAACTAATTTATATATAGATTTATGATTTCTTAAAAAGATAACAATTTACCGATTTATAGGCCCCATAAAATTTGAAAGATTGTTAAATATGATTATGTAATTGTAAGAAAAGGAAAAAAAAACGTAAAAAGTGCTCAACGCGTGTGAGCACCATCATGGTAATGGATAGAGGTAGAGCCAAAGAGTGGAGCACTCGTCGTTACTCGTGTAATTACCACATTTCTCACGTGTCAACAAGACTTAATTCACAAAGAGAATCAATTCACTATAAAACAAAGCCGAACGTAACATTTAGGGTAAAAGAGAAACTAATAATAGACTTGTCTAAAAACAAAGACTCTTCTGTTTTTCCATTTATAAGAACCAGAAGCAAACAAAATGTAGAGAAAATAAAGGTTAGATAAAATGGAGAATGAAGAAAAAAAGATGACGAAGAATCAGAGTTCAAGGTTTAAGAGTATTTGCGTCTTTTGTGGGAGTAGTAATGGCAACAAAGCTAGTTATCAAGATGCAGCCATTGATTTGGGCAAAGAATTGGTAATATATATATATATTTCATATTTACATGTTTGTTCTTTCTGAATTGTATATATACATATAATTCATATCATTGGCACTATTTGGCAGAAATAGAAGACATGATAATTAAAAACAAAATTAGGGTTTTAATTTCTGATGAACAGGTTGAGAGGAAGATTGATCTTGTTTATGGAGGAGGAAGCATAGGCTTAATGGGTTTGGTTTCTCAAGCTGTTCATAATGGTGGTCGTCATGTTATTGGGTACGTAATTAGTATATGTTTATTATCATTATTATGTTACTTAATGGACATAAATATGAGATGTATACGGTTTGAATTCTTATTATGATGCAGAGTCATCCCCAAGCTTCTCATGTTGCAAGAGGTATTGATTTGATTGGTTTTTCACTTCAGTGGATTCGAATTTTGGTTATATCAATAATCATATTGTCTCTGTGTTTATGTTTCATAAACAAACACGAAGCTTACAGGAGAAACAGTAGGAGAAGTGAGAGAAGTTGCAGACATGCATCAAAGAAAAGCTGAAATGGCTAAGCATTCGGATGCTTTCATTGCTTTGCCTGGTAATTACTCTTTCTTTTTTACAAACATTTTTTTTTTTTTTTTGACATTATGTACTAGAACATTTCTCTTTAAAGAGTGCGTTTAATAAGTAATAAAACAAGTGGTTGATATATGATATGTGGGAGAGATTACGACAAATAATTATATATATATAAATAAAGTGAAAAAAAAAAAACTAAAACAGATCTATCAACATCCAAAAGCAATGAAAATATATGTCGAAAAAAGACATCTGTTTCATATCCGCTTTAAGAAATTTTAATGTTCTCAAGATTATATCCAAGAAAATCTAGATTTCATGTGAAAAGACATTTAAAGATTGTAGTTATTAATTGCAAAATATTGTCTTTCTTTTTCTAGTATTAAGCTTGAGTTACTAGTTTTATATGAAGGGACACAATAGTAATTATGTAGCAAATTATGACAATCATCATCATGAGTGTGCACTAACGATTGACCTTTGACTTAAAAAGCATTAAAGAGAAGAAGCAAGACTTAATTATCATGATTCAGATGTTGACTTTTCTTTAGAGTTCAAAAATGAAAGTGAACAAAATATCTTCGAAAATTTTACAATTGGGTCTTCTCTGTCATCAGGTGGCTATGGTACACTAGAGGAACTACTTGAAATGATAACTTGGGCACAACTTGGTATTCATGATAAACCGGTATGTAAAATGTCGGTTTATTTTCATATAAGTTAACCGAAATTGTAATTGATTAAACTGCTATTGCAGGTTGGTTTATTAAATGTTGATGGATATTACAATGCTTTGTTATCATTAATCGATAAAGCTGTTGAAGAAGGATTTATTCTTCCTACTGCTCGACATATTATCGTTTCTGCACCAACTGTTAAAGAGTTATTTCATAAATTAGAGGTAAAAATCAATTTATTCAAACATGCTTTTTTCTGCGTTAATTAAAATTTCAATTCAACTTATAAACTGATTAGGATAATTCTATTGGTTTATTACAGGAAGATGTACCTCGATCACACAAGTAAATATAATAGATTTCAAGAGTGAGCTTCGAGACCAACTCAAGCCAAAGAATTTCGAGAATTTTATATGTTTTGTGATTGAAAAATCAAGTATTTCTTAGAAAACCAAAATTCAGAGTTAATTAGGGTGTAAAACTGTAAATATATGAAAATCTGTTTCCGGTTTAATATCTAAATTTCGGTTTATGTGTTTGTAATTTATAAAGTAGTGCGTATTATTTAAACTTTTAGTGAGTACATATACGTTGAGAATAATACTTATTACATATATATATATATATATATCGAAAACATGATGACAAAATAAAACAGTCCGATTCAATCTTATTCTTATGGTCTCCGCGAAAAATAAGTGTAATAAATAAAGAAAGACCACTTGATAAAAAACTGAAAACATATTGTTGACTCGAAACAGTTAATTGAACAATTTTAACAAAACTGATTTGTAACAGAAATTTATTGTTATCGAGAGTAATTAGTTGTTTAAACAAATGCTCAAATTCATATGAACCCAACCAACCCACCATGTGTTTTAAGCCCAAGAAAAAGATTCAGTGAACCCAGACTCAAAAACTAATTAAAATTGTCTCTTACACTAATTGAAAGGTTATGTTACCAAAAGAAAATCCAATTAAATTATAAAGAAATAATTAGGACACAAAGCCCAAAAGATCACAATATCTAGTTAAAAATTAGCGACAATAAAGATTCTTTAAGCTGATGAATGATCTGTACCATGTAGCTTTGTTCCCTTTTTGGTGTTTTAACCACACTTTATATTATATCTAACCTTCCTTATTACAACATTAATAACTCAATTTCATTATAACATTCCATATATAATCGATTTTTTTTTTTTTTTTGAATAATATAAAATTATATATACATAGGTCAGTATAAAGAACATACAAGTGTGGTCTCTAATGTTATGGTTCATTGAACATAAACATAAACATAGGACTGAGAGGAGCCCATGTTCCTTTCTCATTGATGCAAATTTTTAGTTTCTTGTGTTTTAATTTGCTTCCTATCCAAAATGTGTGGATAATGATGAGTGAGATAAATTAATAGTGACAAATTAAATGAAATAAAACTGGGAAAAAATAGTAAGGTACAATGTATGGCTATCGAAGAATGCCCAAAGCTGTACTTCCATTGATGTAGGAGATGATTTGGAGTACTTCCATTTTATTTTATTTTATTTTATTATTAAGAAAAATATGCAACTTATTTTAATTATATGTTTTTCTTATTTGTCTAATTCATATATGAATGTAAATTGTTCTTTTTTTTTTGTTTCCTGAGTTATTAATTTCGACAAATATTCATTGTGTGCACTCAATATTGATGTCTACTTATAAACAGAAAAATAAATAAATAAATAAATATATAAACATTTATACTTACACATCTATAATAGTTATAAAAGAACTTGCCATATAAAGACACAAATTATTTATAGCATTATGAGGAGTATATAATGTCCAATCTAGTTATGTTTTCCAATTTTATATACATTTATTAATGGTATTAATTAACGCCTTCATTTATTTTTCAATATTTTATTTTTCATTAAACAACTTCACGTTTAGTTAACGCCTAATTGTATCAGCAACTTCGGTTAGTTTTCTCAAATAACGTCAAATTAAGGAAGTTTTGGTTCTAATTTTTGCATTTGGCAAATTATAATTATATTCTTTTGCAGAGCACAAATCTTTAGAAAGTCACATTTTTTTATAATTATAACTATAATTAAAAGATCCATTTTATCTTTATTCCATATATGTTGAATTATACGAATAATTAGTTGACATATTGTGCTAGAATTTGCTTCTATAATTTTACTAATAAAACAATGACATTATTATATCAAGGCATATTTCTAAAAGAAATAAAAACACTTAAAAACATTAGCGTGGTGTTTATGTTTACATTCATATTCTAATGGGCCATAGGACAAATAATTTGATTTAGCAATTAAAAAATTGTACTATAATTGATCTATTTTAAAAAGGTATTATTATTTTTGATGCTATTATTACCTATGCAATGAGAGAGAGAGAAAGGTTCGAATTTTTAAATAATAATAATTCTCTTGTCCACTTATCTTGGAATCTAAAAAACTACGATTAATTTTATAATATTACAAATAAAGATATTTGCTAAACCTTAAAAATTAAATTAGAAAGACGTTTTTTTAGACATAAGTAAAAATAATACTTTTTACTTCTCACAGTCTCTCTCTCTCTCTTTGAAGGTGGCACGAGTACCCATAACTCCAGACCTATAGATACATATGTATGTATATGTAATTTATATTTATTATATATAAATTTTGGATCTCTTTTATCTATCTCTCTTGGACGAAACTGAGCTCTTTCTCTCTTTCCTTTTTCTCTCTCTATCTGCTGTGTCTTCATATAAAGTTTCTTGAAGATCCATTTCTATTACTCTCACTTGTTAATTATAGGTCAACTTGGCGATGGCGATTTCACTGGTAACGTCTTTTACTCTCTCTTCAAAAACCCTAATTCTCTGTTTTTTTTTTCCCTTTTTACTGATGAGGGCTTTGTACGGACTTCTATGAGGTTTTATAGTTTTTGTCTTGGGTTTTGTGCAAATGGGAGTTTCTGGGTTTTTTTAGGCTTGTTTTCAGTTTTTAATGATTTCATCAGGTGGATCGTATTTGAGTTGCAGCTATGCTAGATCTCTCTCCGTTTTCTGGATTTTTCTAGACTTTGTGAAGATTCTTAATGTTTATTTCATCTAGATTTCTGGGATTTTTTTATTTTAATTGGAAGATTCAAGCTTATCTTCTACTGTAGTACTTGTGTTTCTTTTCGTGGTTGACCTTTTTATTTCTCGAAGATCTGAATTCGTAGATCATACGGGATCTTTGCATTTTTATCTTCTTTTCGTCACCGTTACGATTCTCTTACCTTCAATTAAGTGAACTTGTATTTTTTTTTGTGTTGGGATTAGCTATCGAAGGTTTTTTTTTTGTTGCTGCTACTAAGATCGATTATTGATTTGAAAAATTTCATCACAATATTTCAGGTCTGAAGCTGATTTGGATGGTTTGGAAGTATATGGAAGTCTGTGTTATGTTCTTGGTTGCTCTATTAGGGCTTCCTCCATTTGGTCCAACTTAGCTGATGTTGTAAGAAAAAACGGTATTTATATCTCCTTGAAGCAGCATTAAGGTCTGGTCCTTAACTTAACTTTAAGAAGCTCCATTTGTTACTAGAGGAATCTTCAGCTATTAGGTAAAGACTGTACAGAGCTGTAAAACAAGACAGGCGTATAGTGGTGTTATTTTCCCCAGTGCTGTTCTGACACAAGAACCGACTGTTTGAGCTTTGGAGGGAATCTAATTTAGCAAGGAAGGTGTTTTAGATCCAATCTGTGAATTCTACTCGGCTGAGCTTTTCAGTGGATTACAATTGATTTATAGAGTTAACCTCAACTCTTCCTCTTGAGTAATTATACTATCAGATAGATTAAGGATGGAAGCTGAAATTGTGAATGTGAGACCTCAGCTAGGGCTCATCCAAAGACTGGTTCCTGCTCTACTGCCTGTACTTTTGGTTTCTGTCGGATATATTGATCCCGGAAAATGGGTTGCATATATCGAAGGAGGTGCCCGTTTTGGGTATGATTTGGTGGCAATTACTCTGCTTTTCAACTTTGCCGCCATCTTGTGTCAGTATGTGGCAGCTCGAATAAGTGTTGTAACTGGTAAAAATTTAGCACAGGTATCTGATCCCCTCTCTCTGCATTTTGCTGATCTCGAAGCTTTTAGTTACACTTTTTAAATATCACAACTAGGCTCTGTGCTTGATTGTTTCGAAGAGTTAATAGTTTTGGAATGAACTTTAATGCCTTTTTTTTTGTTTCGAAGAGTCCATAGTGATTAAGTTTCTCCTCTAATTGTATTGCCTGTATTTGTCAACTTTTTATTTCTTTTAAAGTGGAAATCGACTACCAGCTTCTCTGTTTCTCTAACAGTTTGATCTGCTTTACTGGAGCAGATCTGCAGCGAAGAATATGACAAGTGGACGTGTATGTTCTTGGGCATTCAGGCGGAGTTCTCAGCAATTCTGCTCGACCTTACCATGGTAGTCACTCACAATCTTTTTCGTTCTTTAATTTTAGTTATGTTTTCTGGGAAGATGATTCCATTCCTCTGACTTGAGCTTCTCAATTGAACAGGTTGTGGGTGTTGCACATGCACTTAACCTTCTGTTTGGGGTGGAGTTATCCACTGGAGTGTTTTTGGCCGCCGTTGATGCATTTTTCTTTCCTGTTTTCGCCTCTTTTCTTGTATGACTGCCCTTCCATTCTTTTATTTCATTCCTGTGTTCTTGAAGTAGTATTATGGAAAATTAGCTGATATGCATGCACTTTACAGGAAAGTGGTGTGGCAAATACGGTATCCACTTGCTCAGCAGGCCTGGTTTTACTTCTCTATGTTTCTGGCGTTTTGCTAAGTCAGTCTGAGATCCCATTCTCTATGAATGGAGTGTTAACTCGATTAAATGGAGACAGCGCATTCGCACTGATGGGTCTTCTTGGAGCAAGCATCGTCCCTCACAATTTTTATATCCATTCTTATTTTGCCGTGGTACCTCTCTCTTTCTGTGTATCTCTGTTTTATATTAAGAAGCAATAATCCCACTAAGCAGTGAATGCTTTATTGCAGGAAAGTACATCTTCGTCAGATGTTGACAAGAGCAGCTTGTGTCAAGACCATATGTTTGCCATCTTTGGTGTCTTCAGCGGACTTTCACTTGTAAATTATGTACTAATGAATTCAGCAGCAAATGTGTTCCACAGTACTGGCCTTGTTGTACTGACTTTCCAGGATGCCATGTCACTGATGGAGCAGGTTCGTTCTGACGGTTTTATGTTTCTTACTAGTCTGGAATTCTCTTTTAGGTAGACTCAGAAACATCTTGTGATTATTAATTATTTGGTTCTTGAATGTGGAGCGCAGGTATTTATGAGTCCGCTCATTCCAGTGGCCTTTTTAATGCTTTTGTTCTTCTCTAGTCAAATTATGGCATTAGCTTGGGCTTCTGGTGGAGAGGTCGTCCTGCATGATTTCCTGAAGATAGAAATACCCGGTTGGCTTCATCGTGCTACAATCAGAATTCTTGCAGTTGCTCCTGCCCTTTATTGTGTGTGGACATCTGGTGCAGACGGAATATACCAGTTACTTATATTCACCCAGGTCCTGGTGGCGATGATGCTTCCTTGCTCTGTGATTCCACTGTTCCGCATTGCCACGTCGAGACATATCATGGGTGTGCATAAAATCCCTCAGGTTGGCGAGTTCCTTGCGCTTACAACATTTTTGGGATTTGTAGGTTTGAATGTTGTTTTCGTTGTTGAGATGGTATTTGGGAGCAGTGACTGGGCTGGTGGTTTAAGATGGAATACGGTGATGGGCACCTCGGTGCAGTACACTACTCTGCTTGTATCATCTTGTGCATCCTTATGTCTGATGCTCTGGCTTGCAGCTACACCTCTGAAATCTGCGAGTAACAGAGCAGAAGCTCAAATATGGAACGTAGATGTTAAGAATGCTTTATCGTATCCATCTGTTAAAGAAGAGGAAAGTGGAAGAAGTGAAGCAAGGCGGAATGAAGAAGAATCCATAGTGCGGCTGGATAGTAGGGTGAAGGATCAGTTGGATACTACGCCTGTTGCTAGCTCGGTCTATGATTTGCCAGAGAACATTCTAATGACGGATCATGAAATTCGTTCAAGCCCTCTAGAGGAAAGCGAGTTGGATGTGAAATTCTCTGCCTCTCAAGTTAGTAGTCTTGGGGAAGACTCTGATGTAAAGGAACAGTCTGTATTGCAGTCAACTGTGGTTGAGGAGGTTAGTGATAAGGATTTGGTTGTTGAAACAAAGATGGCAAAGATTGGACCTACGAGTCCTGTGGAGAAGACTGTTAGCATGGAGAATAACAGCAAATTCATTGAAAAAGATGTTGAAGGAGTTTCATGGGAAACAGAAGAAACTACGAAAGCTGCTCCTGCAACCAACTATATTGTTGGATCTGATGGTCCACCTTCATTCCGCAGCTTAAGTGGGGAAGGGGGAAGTGGAACGGGAAGCCTTTCACGGTTGCAAGGTTTAGGGCGTGCTGCTAGGCGACACTTATCTGCGATCCTTGATGAGTTTTGGGGACATTTATATGATTTTCATGGGCAGTTGGTTTCTGAAGCCAAGGCAAAGAAAATAGATCTGTTATTTGGCGGAGATCAAAAGTCAGTCTCTTCTATGAAAGTAGATTCTTTTGGAAAAGAAATGGGTAGTGGATATTGCATGTCACCAACTACAAAGGGAATGGAATCACATATGAATTCAAGTTTATATGATTCACTGAAGCAGCAAAGGACACCCGGAAGTATCGATTCATTGTATGGATTACAAAGAGGTTCTTCACCGTCTCCATCACCGTTGGTCAACCGTATGCAGATGTTGGGTGCATATGGTAACATTGCTACTAATAATGCTTATGAATTGAGTGAGAGAAGATACTCTAGTCTGCGTGCTCCATCATCTTCAGAGGGTTGGGAACACCAACAACCAGCTACTGTTCACGGATACCAATTTAAGTCATATGTAGACAATTTGGCAAAAGAAAGGCTTGAAGCCTTACAATCCCGTGGGGAGATCCCAGCATCGAGACCTATGGCCCTTGGTACATTGAGCTATACACAGCAACTTGCTTTAGCCCTAAAACAGAAGTCCCAGAATGGTCTAACCCCTGGACCAGCTCCTGGGTTTGAGAATTATGCTGGGTCTAGAAGCATATCACGGCAATCTGAAAGATCTCATTACGGTGTTCCATCTTGTGGAAGTACCGATACTGTTGGCGGAGCAGTGGCCAATGAGAAGAAGTATAGTAGCATGCCAGATATCTCAGGATTGTCTTTGTCCGCAAGGAAAATGCATTTGCCGAACAACAAGAGTGGATACTGGGATCCATCAAGTGGTGGGTATGGCGCATCTTATGGTCGATTAAGCAATGAATCATCGTTATATTCTAATATGGGGTCACGGGTTGGAGCACCCTCGGTTTATGATGACAATTCTCAAGTACGAGGAGGCTACAGAGATGCCTACACTCTGCCACAGAATTCAACAACAGGGGCTGGATCGCTTTGGTCTAGACAACCCTTTGAGCAGTTTGGTGTAGCGGAGAGGAATGGAGCTGTTGGTGAGGAACTCAGGAATAGATCAAATCCCATTAATATTGACAACAACACGTCTTCCACTGTTGATGCAGAGGCTAAGCTTCTGCAATCATTCAGGCACTGTATTCTTAAGCTTATTAAACTGGAAGGATCCGAGTGGTTGTTTGGACAAAGTGATGGAGTAGATGAGGAACTGATTGACCGGGTGGCTGCACGAGAGAAGTTTATCTATGAAGCGGAAGCTCGAGAAATAAACCAGGTGGGTCACATGGGTGAGCCACTTATTTCATCAGTTCCTAATTGTGGAGATGGTTGCGTTTGGAGAGCTGATTTGATTGTGAGCTTTGGAGTTTGGTGCATCCATCGTGTCCTTGATTTGTCCCTTATGGAGAGTCGACCTGAGCTCTGGGGAAAGTACACTTACGTTCTCAATCGCCTTCAGGTATTAAAAACCCCGCAATTTTCTCGTCATTGAAACCAAAGCTTGCGTTTTTTATTAACGTTTTACATTTATGGATTCAACAGGGAGTGGTAGATCCGGCGTTCTCAAAGCTGCGGACACCGATGACACCCTGCTTTTGCCTTCAAATTCCAGCGAGCCACCAGAGAGCAAGTCCACCATCGGCTAACGGAATGTTACCTCCGGCTGCAAAACCGGCCAAAGGCAAATGCACAACCGCAGTCACACTTCTTGATCTAATCAAAGACGTTGAAATTGCAATCTCTTGTAGAAAAGGCCGAACCGGTACAGCTGCAGGAGACGTGGCGTTCCCAAAAGGCAAAGAGAATTTAGCTTCTGTTTTAAAGCGGTATAAGCGTCGGTTATCAAGTAAACCGGGTGCTATAAATCAAGATGGACCTGGTTCAAGAAAGAACATCTCTGCGTACGGATCATTGGGTTAAAAGATGAACATTTGAGAATCTCATGATCAAAAGTTGTCGAGAAGGAAGCCGAAAAATCAAAACTTTTGCTTTTGATTGCTCCTCTGCCTCGTTAGTTGTGTATTAAGAAAAGAAGATAACAAATTGGATTTTTGTTGCTTCAGAATTTTTCACTCTTCTTTTTTTTTCTCTTTTAATTTGGTTGTAATGTTATGTTATATACGTATCATCATAGGGACCATAGCTACAAACCGAATCCGGTTTGTGTAATTTGATGCGGAATCATAAAAGAAAATCATCGGTTTGAATTGTTAATTCTCCTAACCGGATCTAATTGCGTAGCAAACACATCAACTCTAGATCGCTGACACGTGTCCGTATCAGTCTTTCTTCTCGAAACGTCTTCTGGTTCCTCAAATCCTTCAATTTCTGGGGGAAAAAGAAGAAATCCAGCAGAGAAACTAAAAACAATGGGTTATGTGATCTACATATCGTTTCCGGCGATTCTTCTCCTCTTAATTGTAGCTATCGCTTTCTATCTCCTCGGGAAAAAAATTGGCCGTCGAGGTGGACCGCCGTTGGGTAGTTTCCCGGCACCTGCACCGCCGCTTAAAGCTATGGAGAAGCCACCGGAGGTTTAGCAACACCGCTCTCGTACTGTAACTGTATAGTGACGTAATATTACGTAAACAATGTGGTTTTGAGTCCAATAAGATGTGTTGTTATTGGGCCGATATTCGAACCAAAAAACAATATTTATCGGGCCTGAGTTTTTAAGGAAATACTTTTTGTATCCTGACGTACTCACTGCGTGCCGTTTATCTCAGTAATTACTAATTAGTAATTACCTAGTGGAACATAGAAAACTACGCGGCGTTTTTTATGGAAGAAATATTCGCTTCTTCTTTACAACTTTTGTCTGAACGCAGAAAAGTCCTCTCTCTATTTCTCTCTCGAATAATTACATTTGCTGCGTCCTTTTGGTGCTTGAAGCGATGACCATGGCAGCAAATCTCGCCAGACGACTGATTGGAAGCCGATCGACTCAGATCCTTGGAACTGTGAACTCTACCTCAGGTGCGGCTACTTCCGTCGCTAGGGCTTTCTGCTCCTCCACCACTCCGATCACCGCCACGCTCTTCCCTGGCGATGGGATCGGTCCCGAGATCGCTGAATCCGTCAAACAGGTCCGACATCCTAATATTTTTTCTACACAGGTTTTAGAGTTTTGTAATTATAGATACGAGAGAATTGTTTGATTGAATTTTGAATTGTCAACGATAATTTGCGATTTGTGGGAATTCGGCGTATCTGATAGTCAATTTCGCTAATAGTCTATGATTTTGTACTGATTCAGGTGTTTCAAACCGCTGGTGTGCCAATTGATTGGGAAGAACACTATGTTGGGACTGAGATAGATCCTCGAACACAGAGTTTCTTGACCTGGGAAAGTCTCGAATCTGTGCGTAGAAACAAAGTTGGTTTGAAAGGTCCAATGGCAACTCCAATTGGGAAAGGTCACCGTTCTTTGAACCTGACTCTCAGGAAAGAGCTGAATTTATATGCAAATGTTAGACCTTGTTACAGTCTTCCTGGTTACAAAACGCGTTACGATGATGTTAATCTCATTACCATCAGAGAAAATACGGAAGGAGAATACAGTGGCCTTGAACATCAGGTTTAGTTTGTTGTGTCTATTGATTGTGAACATTTCAGATAAGTGATTTCAAGATGTGTTTTTTGATGATATATCTTGTTTTCCTCACTCATAATAGGTCGTTAGAGGTGTAGTGGAAAGTCTTAAAATCATTACCCGTCAGGCGAGTTTGAGAGTTGCAGAGTATGCCTTTCACTATGCCAAGACTCATGGAAGAGAGAGAGTTTCTGCAATCCACAAAGCCAATATTATGCAGAAAACTGACGGTCTTTTTCTTAAGGTCTGTTCGTTTATATCTCCAGAATACATTGTTCCTTTTCTTATAGGGAGATCAAAGCAATGATTATTCTGTCTGCTAAGATTGTTTACCGTTTGTTCTGAAATTTCTGATACAGTGTTTCTTTTGTTCCTGTTATTCAGTGTTGTCGCGAGGTTGCTGAGAAGTATCCTGAGATAACTTACGAGGAGGTTGTTATTGACAACTGCTGTATGATGGTAAGCTACGACCCTGGATCCACCAATTTTTCGTTAATTAAGTTTGTGGTCGGGATTACCTTATAGTTAGAAGTTAGATATGTTAGCAACTTGTATTTGAGTTCCATGTTCCACTGTTTTTACTTGTTAAACAAGTCCATTTTTGTATTGTGGAATATTTGACTGATAATCTTGAGATGCCTGCAGCTTGTGAAAAACCCAGCACTTTTTGATGTCTTGGTGATGCCCAACCTTTACGGTGATATCATCAGTGACTTGTGTGCTGGATTAGTTGGAGGACTAGGATTGACTCCAAGGTGAAACATTGGCTCGTTTACGTTGCATGATATTGTTTATAATGATATGAGCTTTAAGGCTTTATTATCTTTGACGCAGTTGTAATATCGGAGAAGATGGTGTAGCACTTGCTGAAGCAGTTCACGGTTCTGCACCTGATATTGCTGGAAAGGTTAGTTGTCAATTCCATCATAAAGAGAGATTAATTGCGTGGGTCATTTATGGGCTAACGAGTTTCATCTATGCATCCGATGGGCTTCTGTTTTTTATCAATTCAGTGTTGAGAGTATAGAACTTGATTTCAAATGATGTTTGAATATACTGTTTTCTTTCTTCTTTTGGTGATGTAGAACTTGGCGAACCCAACTGCGTTGCTACTGAGTGGAGTGATGATGTTACGACACCTAAAGCTCAACCAACAAGCAGAACGAATCCACAATGCAATCATCAACACCATAGCCGAGGGAAAATACAGAACTGCGGATCTTGGAGGTTCTTCTACAACCACGGAATTCACAAAGGCAATCATTGATCATCTCTGAACATCGTAAAATCCAATTCTTTATCGAATCTTCTTTTGGGGTCTTTTTTAGCCTCGAATTCTTCTTGTTTCTTGTTTTACGATTAGAATAAGAAAAATACGGGTCTTCATGAGTTTGATTACTTTTGAAGTTCTTCTTTCTGCCTCAAAAACGTCTTTTTAAAAATGTTCTCTGCCGTAAGGCAAGATTCATAACACTGCAAAAGTGAATGTTCTTTCTGAATCCATAAGAAGAATTTTGTTTTGTTGCTTTGAATTGTTTACAATTCTTATAACTTTTATCAGTCTATCAACTTCATTATGTAGAGGCAATCAAAATGGCTTACATCAGCAACTACTAAAAATGGCTCATATTATATCACTCTTCATTAGTTAACTCTACAGACACTCAAATGGATCCTCCTTCACGTTGGCCCAAACCCTCTTCTTGGATCAGAGACTTCTTCTTCAAGAATAACGAGGAGAAGTACTACGGAGGAGCTCGTGGAAGAGAGATTCGTCACAAGGGATACAGAGCTTGGAATCTCCAGAAGTGAAATCGTCATAAGCTTCGTCTTTAGACTGATCAAGCAAAGCCCTGAAGATGGGATCGTTAAGTAACGTGAGCTTGATCACGAACCTCTTGTAACTATCTTCTTCTGTACCAACGTAAACCACTAGGTGTCCCTTTGGTACGTCATGTGGTATATGATCCTTGGATTTGTGGTTTGAGACTCTGCTTGACATTTGCTTCCACGCTTTGGTGATGAGCTTGGTCTTCTTCATCATCATCATCTTTATAGAGAGTTGAGAAAGATAGAGATGTTTTTGGGGTTTAGTAGTGATGAGAAAATGTAGAGAAGTACCAGTGATCGTACATGTATATATAACACATAAAGTCAGAAAACATAAGTCCACTAGCTAATATATGGATGAATAGGCATGGGGTAATAATATTTGTGGACCATGTCATCTTTCCAATAATAAATGATCTACCTTACTTATCATCAATATCTATTCAATTTATATATATAATATGATTGGAAAAAGTTACTTTAAACTATATTGTAGTATATATATATATCTATGTATTACGAAGACAAGTTATCATGATTTAAGAAGAAATATATTAATTAAAAATGTGGCAATATATATCTGGATTGTAGCATTGTTAATCATATGTGTATATTTGTGAAGTAGGGGGCAAGCTGTACTTTAGGAATACGAAATGGTACGTACGTTCATGCACTGATGCATCCAAATGGGCTTTCGCTTTAATCATTGCTTCTTTAAATTCTCATCAACACAAACACTTTTTATATATCGGTATGGCATCCACATTCACATTCAACAAAACGAAGCACTATGTATTTCAATTATTTGATAATAATAAAGGAAGATATATGATTTTCAAGTTGTGAAAAAGGTCCCACAGTTTTGAATAACTGTAGGAGAAAGATAAGGTGTAAAAAGAAATGGGATAAGAGTCTTGGACAAAGTGCTATATGTAGTTCAAGTTGCGTTAAAATGTTACTTACCTTTTATAATGGATTCATTACGTCTTGGTGGTCGACCATTTTATATATATAGTATAGTATAGTGGTTATCTTACACTTGCGCATAAACTGTATATTAATATGTTTTACAACTAAGTAAGACCTTTTACATCTCTATTTGTATCTTATACATATTATATTAATAGTACGTGATCGTATAATCAAAGTGTTAAAGTATCTTGATATGTAAGCTACTGTAATCTGACCGCTACTTTTGTTTCAAGTCAAAAACTTAGACTAAAGTTGATTGGTCAAGCTATTTATTATACATGTAGTTGATAAGAAGTCTAATATATATACACTTGAGATTTTAAATTCCATGAGCTTATTCACATATTTATAAGTGATGAATGTATTAATTACCTATTCAGTTTTTATTATTTTATTTTATGTTTGTGTTGGAGATTCCGAGACGACCAGTTCATTCCCCCAAAGAGACAAGCAAGTGCTTCGTCCCATTGTTTCTGTGTTTCTCTTTAAGGAAACGAGAGATTATTAGCCTTTGGATCAGAATATTATATTCATTTCTAGCCGTTAGATATTTCACTTCCTGCTATATTCCACGTGAAATTCAATCGTAACCAGAAACCTTCAAAATTTTCTCATAATCTAATAATGGTAACGTATTAATGTCCCATGCTATAACTCACGAAGCTTCCTTATGGTTTTGATTTACACCGACTCATATGTATGAAGGCTATTGGGCCTATAAGTAGAATTAGGCCCATATGTAGTAATACGCTGGCACTTAATAATAATTCATTTTTTTTTTTTGGTGGCATTATTTGTGTGTTCGTTAATCAGAAATCCCACTCTCATGTCTCATGTCTCATGTCTCATGTCGACTTGCTCCTAATTTGTTGACTTATTTTTATCATTTTTAAAAGACGCGGGAAAAAAACAGAAATCGATCGACCAGTATCAATCATATTTAAGTTTAATTCTCTATATATTTTAATATTTGGGGTTCTGTAACCTTGTTTTTATTAATATCCATTCCATTCCATGAATTTTCCGAAAACTCCCTTAATAATTTGGCACCGAAAGCGAGTTTAAAACATTTTACTAATGATTGTTGCTTTCTACTATTTTTTAATTGTATTTTTCTGGAAAATGGAAGCTTTCGATTTCCATTAAATCATTGACCAAATTGTCTTATTCTTTTACAAGAAGACTGCACAATATTAAAATAAGGCGTCTCTCTGTTATTTTGTTTCCATTTTTGGCCTTGTGAAAGCTCTCAACAATCTTTGACTTTCTCTTTGTTTCTTCCTCTCATCCTCTTATTAGTCTTAGTCTTCATCATCTTGTCTTCCTTCTGAATTCATTTCATTATATCTCCGACATATCTAGTTTCTTTCTTTTTTTAACTCAACAGTCCAATTTCTGTCAGTAAGAGTCCTTCGCTTGGCGATTGATTACCTTCTTTCTTCAACTTCTGAAAAAGTTTTGATTTTTTCTGTTCCGTACACAAAGATTTCAAAGGTGAGTTTGTAATTTCCTCTTACTTGCTTTACCTTTCCGTCACGAAGTTCATACTTCTTTTGATTGTTGTTCTGGAAGAAAGGAAAGTTTTCATTTTTATAGTATAAATGAATCAACTTGCGGTTGCTTAGCCTAACTTCCACTCCCTTGAAATTTAGGGTTCGTTGCAGAATTTGGGGTTTTCTTGGAATCTCTAATTTTATTTGACAACTCAATAGATTCCCTGATGCTTAAGAGTCCCGAAATTTCGTATTTCGTTTAATCATTTGTTTTTTGGTCAGTTGGCTTCAAAGATCAAATTTAAGAATTTTACGAACAAGTAAATAGTGGACTTGTTTCTGTGGTGGAGAATTCTAATAAGGAACTTGTTCAATTTGGTTATGTATACTTCAATAGTCTGGTCAAATGGTTTGAGTTTCAATCATTGTGATGATTGTTTTGATTAAATGCTCCATAGAACTAAGCTTGCTCACTCTAATTCGTTTGTGTATCAACAGTGGAGGAACCTGGGTGTTTTAGTTTCATTACGAAGATGAAATGCTTCTTATTCCCTAATGGGGACAAGAAAGATGAACAGAGGAGCCCTAAACCAACGTCTAATTTGGGTGACCTTAAGAAAAGATGGTCAGATTTGAGTCCCCGAGATGTCTCTGGAACGAGCACGGTATCATCCGGTGGGAGGATCTCGATGTCAGCTAGAGAAAATAACCTCAGAGAGTTCAGCATTGGTGATCTTAAAGCTGTCACAAAGAACTTCAGTCGGTCTGTTATGATTGGGGAAGGAGGTTTTGGTTGTGTCTTCTGGGGAGTAATCAAGAGCTTAGAAGATTCTTCAAAGAAAATCGAAGTTGCGGTTAAACAGCTTGGCAAAAGAGGGTTGCAAGTAAGGTTTCTTCATCTGATACATATGTTTAATGTTCATTCGGTGGTGGCTAAAACTTTTAGATATGATCTTTCTGCCACAGGGTCATAAGGAATGGGTGACGGAAGTAAACTTTCTTGGTGTAGTCGAGCATCCAAACTTGGTGAAATTGCTGGGCCATTGTGCAGAAGACGATGAACGTGGAATCCAAAGGCTTTTGGTTTATGAATATATGCCAAACCAAAGCGTCGAGTTCCATTTATCACAACGGTCACCGACTGTTCTTCCTTGGGACCTCAGATTGAGAATAGCTCAAGACGCAGCTCGAGGTTTAACATACCTTCATGAAGAAATGGACTTCCAGGTTTAAAATGAACATGAAATCCTCACTCCCTCCATTATTCTCTATCACTTGACTAATATATGTTTCTTTGTTTGTGTAGATCATATTCCGCGATTTCAAGTCATCCAACATTCTCTTAGACGAGAATTGGAAAGCTAAGCTTTCAGATTTTGGTCTGGCTCGCTTAGGTCCATCACCAGGATCAACCCATGTTTCTACTGATGTAAGATAGCTTTTGTACATCTTAACTTGATTGTAAGATGGATAAAGTTCTTATCTTGTTGAGGTTAGCAGGTTGTAGGAACAATGGGCTACGCAGCTCCAGAGTATATCCAAACGGGTCGTCTCACATCCAAAAGCGATGTTTGGGGTTATGGAGTTTTCATATATGAGCTTATTACAGGAAGGAGACCACTAGACCGGAATAAGCCTAAAGGAGAGCAGAAGCTTTTAGAATGGGTGAGACCTTACTTATCCGACACAAGGAGGTTCAGGCTCATTGTAGACCCTAGGCTCCAAGGCAAATACTTGATCAAATCAGTACAAAAACTCGCTGTTCTAGCCAATCTTTGCCTTGCTAGAAACCCAAAGGCACGTCCAATGATGAGTGAGGTGTTAGAGATGGTGACCAAGATCCTGGAAGCTTCATCCTCTGGGAATGCTAGCAAGAAGCCGCAGCTACTTCCCCTCAAGAGTTTAGAAGCTTCTAAAGCCGATGAATTGAAGAATAACAAGGTTCTTGATGGTGGCGATGAAGCTTGGTTACATAAGTTGTGGAACCCGAAGAATGTGAGAGCTTGTTGATTTGGCTTAGTCGAACATGAGATTAGTGAATAACAGCTTTTGTTCTGTAATTTAACAAACTTGCCAGTTTTCGTACATCGATTGTTTTTTCTGGTACTGTATTTTGTTAATTTGATTGTTGGTTTAGTGTTCCATATTATTATGTTTAATAAACAAAAATTACATTAGATAATGATATAATTGAGCTGTTTGTTTGTCTGATTTGGAAAACAACGATTATCACGAGTTATAGAATAGTAATCAAGATTATCTGCAATAATTGTCTTCTTATTGGGTCAAACAATTGAAATACCAATTAAAACAAAAGATAACGAAGTATTAAGATAATGGGTCTATAAGGCCCAAAAACAAATCTCTCTATAAAGATAAAGAATAAAAGGTCCCCGAAGGAAGAAGAACAAGATGAGCGTGTACATCATAGAAAAGAGTTTGATTTGGGTATAAGGCCAGGAAATATAAGGCCCAAAAAAAGAAAATATTGTAGTAATGGGCCTAAACTAAATTAAAGACCAGAAAAAATGTCTTATGAATTTCTACTACAAAACCCACGCACATCTTAGACGCGTAGAGCGCGTGTAGACAAAACCCCTGGACATAACCCACCAAAAACCCTCTTTTTAATCAAAATAAGTTTTTTCATAAGATTTTAGCGCGTGAACACATGATTCCTCGTTGTCTTCATACTAGAATCGGCCCAATGGGTTTGAAACTTCTCGTTTTAGGCATTTGAATCTTCGTCGTATCTAGGCCCATCAAAAACAAATGTGCAGGCCTTTTTAAAAAAAAAGAAATGGAATGTATATTTTAAGAATACAAAATTTAAATTTAAACGAATATAAATAGAAAAAAAAAACAGAGCATCATTATTATTTTCTGTGAAATAAGTTTGATAAGATTGCATTCAAGTCATGTGTACTGACAATGGCAAACAAATTGACTTTTGAAGCATTGATTTTGGCTGAAAACAGGGGAAGCCATTAATTTTAGAGCTTTTAAGTTTTAACTAAAATTATCATAGCTTCTCAAACATAAATATTTAAAGCATCCTCGAAAGCAAACATGGTAGACAAATAAAATTATTAATAGCTTTTAAATTGGTGGTAAAAAATAAATAAAAAGCATGATTACTTTAGTGTAAAAGAACAGAGCAATATATAAATCAACTGAGAGTTAATCACATTTATCTTTGTTTATTAAGTATTATTAACTAGATTTATTTATCTATTAATGACATGTTTGGTTTGAACATAGAATTGGTAAGAAACCAAACGCTAATAGTAATAGACTTGGTTCTCAATTATGATTTTTAAAAGAATACATGTTGTTTGGTATATATGCTCAGTGACCAACCATAATGGTAACATTTATTCATATTTTAACTTTATAAAATAATACATTGACCCTTTTGAAATAGACTATTTTTTGGTATAATATTTGAGAATTGACATGTAATATAAAATATGTACATAGGATAAATGAAAACAAAAAAGTCTTTATATTTGCTAATGACTACTACATCAGCATAATCTATACAACTACTAACATTGATAAAAACACATTATAATTACGTATGCATTTGATTAAATTTTGCTACCTAACAAAATTAATTGTTTTTATTTTAATTACCTAAATTATGGCTTTTGGGTTTCTCAAATCATTCATGACCCATGCCATAATAATTAAAATATACTGAATTATATCATAGGCTGATTCATATAATTGACAATTTTTCTCTTCTTTTTATATTTCCAAATAATTTGACTTATAATATTGAATTAAAATTCCTTTAAATAGATATAATTCACCGTCAGAACATAGAACCTAGTTCATTAATTACAACCCTAAGTAACTTTAACAAGAAGTAAAAATTTGTTTTATGTGTTCCCAAGAACATTAAAATATTAATAATTTATAAAATAGTCTCCATGAGTATTGAGTGAGTTTTAATTAATCAAATAAAGGGGGCTGCATAAAAGAATTGAATTTGATGGTTTTGAAATTAAATAAATTAAGTGGATGCCACGTGGAATTCTTACCCTGACAAAAAATAAAGTAAAATATAAAATAAATATTCGCGCCGGATATGATTGGGGAAACTTCAAAACTATGCAGCCATGTGTTATTGGACCCATTTGCCTCTTTAAGCAATTTTCAACAATTAAGCCTAACACTAATTTTATTTATTTATTTTTAACTATTGCATTTGCATGCTAATCCTTCCCTAAAAGCTCATTAACTATCAATTTATTTTATTGGGATTTGCTAAAGAGCCCAAATCTTAACAATTTAAAGAATATCATCATTCATTTATGATTGTATCAAGAAAATATTTATTGGTAATAAAAAATACTTCCAATTTTATATAGTAGTATTTTAATTTTAATTTTTAATTATTTAGACATATTTTTACAGGATGTCCTAGTGTATTTGAATTCAGAATATAAAAATAATTTTTTCGAAAATATTGGAAAATCGGTTACATTGGAAATCCAATTAAAGCAAAATAAAATTGATCTATACAGATTCCACTTCAATTCTATGTGAATCAAAACTAGATTCTGCACCCTAACTATTTTAATTCATAAATCAATGATTTTCTTAAAATCAAGTTGAGTTTTTTTTCCTTATTAAATCTCTTTGGAAAAATGGTCTTAAAATATTAAAGAATGAACAAAAATAATAATATAGACTATAAAGCTTTGACCGTTCATATTAATGATCCAACGGCTATTAATGCTCTGTGCCAAAAGAGCTAATGCCCAAATTCATATATATTGAGTGGCATTTTGCGCGTTTTCTCATTTTATTTTTGTTTTTCTGGGTTTCTCGAATCGAAATTTTTTAATAAAGCGAAGAACTTTATTTTTATTCGAATCATTCTCGATCCTTTTTCTTGCTCATCATCCGCCAAAAAAATCAGTCTTTTTAGAAGGAGAAAGTGAGAAAAAGAAGAAAAAATTCCCATTTCAATTATGTTTATTTTCAACCTAAATTCTCAATCTTTCATCCCGAATTTCTAAAAGTTGTCTATTTTTAGTAAAAATTATTCCGTCTTCAAGTTGCAGAGATTTAGTAAGTGAAAGGTGAGTTTCTCTTCAACTTGTGATCTAACTTCGTCTCCATATAACCCATTTATTTTTTCAGATCTAGGTCGATTCTCTAATCTTTTTAAATTGATTATGGATTCGTAGAATAAAAATTGTTCTTTTAGTTCGTCCATACCAAATCTCCAAGTTGGTCTCTTTGTTTGACTATTCATCTTCTCGTGATTTCAAAAGCTTTTAGTGGGTTTTTAGTTCTAATTCAGGTTTTTTTCAGAGTTTTGATGGTGATAATGACTTTAGTTACTGTATCTAATTTAGGAATAAACAAACATGATTGGAGGATTCTGAGTAACATTGGGTAATTCTTTGGAGTCACATTTCCTCTTTGTTGAAAAGTCTTTGTTGTTTAATTGTCCCATCAAAATCCTGAGAGGTCTCCCAAGATTTACGCCACTAAACTGTGAAATTTTTAATTTCAAAGTGTTAATTAAGTCATTTTGAAGAAAATGGTATATGATTTGATTTCTTCCGGATAAGATTTTTGGTTTCCTGATAACGTTTTGCTTGGCAGGTTTTTCGAAGATGGTGTCACATGAAGAGAACACAAGTATTGTGGAATGGTTTCTTGGTCCACATCCATACACGTATCCTCCTTATGGCATTGAGATGATTCATGAGGAAGACGAAGTAGCTCATCACCCGAGCGGTGAGTATTACAGAGAGTATGAAGATCATCGTAGTAGCGATGTAGATAACGATGAGATCATTGCAAGAACACTCCAAGACGATTTTTTGCAGCTTGAAATCGCAGAAAGTAACGATTATTCGCATCAACATCAACATCAACACCAACACCAACACCAACACCAACACCAACACCAACATCCACAACAACATCAACATGAAGGTTATACTAACAGCTATAGCAATAACAACAACGAATATGCTTGGAACGATCAGTCTGCTGTGGAATACTCTTCAGGTTATTAGAACAGGCTCTTCATTGGTCTATGTTCTTCATCTGTGTATGTTTGTGTTTTAGGGGTTAGATGATAGATATGTGTTTTGGGGTGTTGTAGAATGGATTGGAAATGATAATGATCAAGATGAGCGGAGTGATGATTCGGTTAATGTCTTTTCGTGTTCAAGCCCGAGTGACACAGATGAGTATGTGTACTCTTGGGAATCAGATCAATGTGAAGCTGATGGTGAATTTGGAAGGAGATTGAATCAAATGGTCCCCATTCCGGTAATTACTCTATACAATAACAACATGTTATATATAAAGTGATGTTATATGATCCTTCATCTGACAATAGATTCATTATATATGCAGTATATACCGAAAATAAATGGAGAAATACCTCCTGAAGAAGAAGCAGTTTCAGATCATGAAAGACTTCGGAATAGGTATGAATTTTTGTTCCATTTATGTTTTCTATCATAAATAAGCCATTTTCAATTCCATTGTTTTCTCATTCTTGCAGGTTAGAGATGTATGACTTCACCGAGGTTAAGGTTCCAGGAGATGGTAATTGCCAGGTAAATTTCTTCTTCGTCTTCTTCACCTCCATTTAAGGAAGAACTAGACTTTATTGATCATTATAAACCTTAAATCTTCCCTTCTCTGTTTTCTTTTTCCAGTTCCGTGCTTTAGCTGATCAACTGTACAAAACCGCAGATCGCCATAAACATGTTAGACGACAAATAGTAAAACAGGTTTGAAGATCTTTTTGCTTCTTGAGAATCTTTAAAATCTTTGTCACAAGTTACATGAACTCACTTTGTTGCAAATCTTGAACACTTGGTTTAGCTCAAATCTCAGCCAGATTCTTACGAGGGATATGTTCCTATGGACTTCTCTGAGTATCTAAGGAAGATGTCTCGGTAAAATCTCATTTCCTAGTAAACTCCATAACCTCATCTCTTGCCCTGTCTTTTGTTAAGACAACAGTGTTAAATTCTGAAACAGGAGCGGTGAGTGGGGCGATCACGTTACATTACAAGCAGCTGCAGATGCGGTATAGATTCTCAAACTTCTTAAAAAAAGAACTAATCTATTCTACTTTCCTCATTCCATAGTTAATTACGTTGTGAGAATGTTCTTATCTCTGCAGTATCGGGTGAAAATAGTAGTCCTAACATCATTCAAGGATACATATTACATTGAAATTCTTCCCACCTCTCAAGAATCCAAAGGAGGTGAAGAATTTATTCCACTGTTCATTTGCTTGTGTTCCTCATCTGTCTTGATGGCTATTGCAGTGATGTGTTATTTTGCTCTTGTGTGCAGTAATCTTCTTGAGCTTTTGGGCAGAGGTTCATTACAACCCCATCTACTTAAACACACGTAAATCCTAGCAACTGTCTCTGTTGCACTTCTTTTCTCTTCATCTCAATTTATTAGAAGAGCTTATTTCTGTTGTTATTTCTTTTGTGCAGATACATCTGCGACTGAGCTACAGAGAAAGAGAAAATGGTGGCGTTTCGGAAACTAGACAAGCCATGGATCATCATCACTGGGTTACACTAAATATTTATTGACTTGAGATAGCGAAATGTTCCTTGAAATAGTCTCTTTTTAGAGAGAGAGGATGAACAAAACCCACAGCTTCAAAGTCGTACAATAATATTGTTTTCTTCTCTGAAAAAAAGAAAATTATCAGCAAAAAATAAAGGAAATTAAATAAATTAACAAATAGAATAATATAATTACTAATCATATGATAATTCTGAATTATTTAATTTGTATCTTTTACTAAACTTACAAGGCTCAAGAAAACACACTCTTTGAAAATTGTAAATAAAGTGCATCGGCACTTAACTAAAGATAACCTACAAATTATGAGCCGAACAATATTTACTGAGGCCCAGGAAAGGTTACTAATAGGCCTGCACGTGAGGCCCATTCAGACGCAAAATAGAAAATCAAACAAGCGAATCATACATAGAGTGCGTTTACGTCACGGACTCAAAACCCATAAAAATCCATTTGGCAAACCCACGCCCACTACAGACGCGTTGTGCGCGTGAGCGTAAAAACCCTGGACTATATAACCCACTTTGGACTTTTTCGAGTAAATTAATGATTTTAAAATCTCAAAGCGCGTGAAGAAATAGAGATAGACGTTCGAGGTCAATTAGTTTTTTTATAATTTAAAAGAGTCACAAGAGAAGCATTCAAAAAAGTTTTCACAGAAAGTTTTAATTATTTTTCAACCAAATCGTAATTTTAAAATAATTTTTTAGAATAAATAATGATATAACTTAATATTAGGTTATATTTGATTAATTATTAAATACTAGTATTAAGACTCGTACCTTGCACGAGCTAAATTTTTATGTTTTTAAATTGAAAATTTAATGAAACAAAAAATATTGAAAAAAAAAAGAAAAAAAAGAGAAACAAAACATTTGGAAAGGTCTAGTTAGAAACCCAAATACATACTGGAACATAATTCATCAAAAAAATTATATTTTTAAGTGGATCAAAAGCGATATGTTCATTTGAAAAAGTCTGTAAGTGAATAACAATCCAAATGTATAAGTTGAGAAACTTACGATTTATCTTAACCTTATTTCTTGTTCTATGTTTTAAAGTGTGCTCAAAGTTACGTGAGTTCACATAAACTGGAAGCTTATCATTAAGCATCCTGAAAATGTTTGAAAAATCGTAAGAAAAAACGTTTTGTAGTAAATGTTTAATCGTAGAAGAACAGAGGAAAACGTAATATAATAGTTGTAAGAAAAATATATCATTAATCAATTATAGGAAATTAAGTGAAAATATTTTTTTTAACAAATGTTTAATGGTAAAAAGGGAAGGGAAATGAATAGGGAGGTAAAAACAAATTAATAGGGAACTATTTTTGTTTACTTTTTTAATTCCTTATTTAAATGATTTGATTTGTTTTTTTTTATATAAAAAATAATTAAAAAAGTGAAGAGGCCCAAAAATTAGAATGTGAGTTTTTTTGTAAAATGACTTGTGAATTATTATATAAGAATTTGATCCAATTCAATTTTTTTGTTCTTAGCATTTACTGTAAATCTTTATAGTTTTTAAGTTAAGATGGGAACTATAAAAACATTAAAAAATATGCTTTATAGCTTTTGAGTCTGACAACATAACAAAGCCAAAGAAGTTAACTGTTGTAGTTAAAGAGAAAATAAAACGATCACTGTGAGAAATCATAATCTAACTGTAGAGATCGTCTTCATCAGCTGCAGCTGCAGAAGTGGCAAAAGGATCAGCGGCTGCACCACCAGTGGTTCGTCCGGCAGCAGCTGTCGGGTCAAACCTGAACTCGCTACCAAACCCTCTCGACTGCTGCAGCGTTTGAGCAAAAGCTTGGTACTTACGAATATCAGCATCACTCACACTCCTCCTTGCATATTTCATCGACTCTTCGAAATGAGCAGCCCTAATCTCTGCAACTTCATCATCCACCATATCTTCGTCCATTGCTTCTGGATTCTCGCTCCTTCTACGCTCTCTCTCAATATCCTGAAGAACAAAAACACCCAAAAATGAACATGAGTTAGCATTTACTGTTTACGTTAATACTTAATCGCATTTTAAGGAGCTAAACAAATCTCTGACCTTTTCGATATTTTCTCTGATGGCATACTTGCAAGCTCTCTGACAGATCTCAGTGATATCAGCACCACTGAATCCCTGAGTGTACTTAGCGAGTGCAGTCGTATCAACATCTTTAGCCACAGGAGATTTTCTCAAGCAGGCCTTAAAGATATTGAGACGGGAATCTTCATCGGGTAGTGGAATGTAGATAAGCTGGTCGAGTCTTCCAGGTCGAAGAAGGGCAGGATCTATGATATCAGGTCTGTTAGTTGCTCCAATAATGAATACCGTCTTCTTTGCGTTCATTCCATCCATTTCTGTCAGAAGCTGATTCAGCACTCTATCAGCTGCACCACCTGCATCGCCCACACTGCTTCCTCTCTGAGTAGCAATGGAGTCGAGCTCATCAAAGAACAGAACACAAGGAGCAGATTGACGAGCCTTATCAAAGATTTCACGGACGTTGGCTTCACTTTCTCCAAACCACATTGTGAGAAGCTCGGGACCCTTGACGCTTATGAAGTTTGCTTGGCACTCATTTGCTATAGCTTTGGCTAAAAGAGTTTTCCCGCATCCAGGAGGTCCGTAGAAAAGAACTCCCTTTGATGGAGACATTCCAAACTTTTCGAATTTCTCTGGATGCTCCACAGGGTACTGAACAGTCTGTATTAACACCAAAACAAGAATCGATGAGATCAGTTCTAAAAAAATAAAACAATTTGGATCCAAGCAAAGGATATAGTAACAATTTTTACCTCCTGGAGTTCTCTCTTAACATTCTCAAGACCTCCAATGTCCTCCCAGGAGACATTTGGAACCTCCACAACCTGTGAAATGAAATGATTAGAATTGAAACCGGGTGAGGAAACACGTTTTGATACATTAACATGCAGAGGATAACAACTTACAGTTTCCCGAAGCGCAGATGGGTTGCTGTTTCCAAGGGCGGTGTGGAAGTGTTCATTAGACACCGCCATGGAATTGAGGATTTCCGCATCAATGGAGTCATCTTCCAAGTCAATCACATCCATCTTCTCTCTGATACATTGAAGGGCAGCTTCAGTGCATAGAGCTGCAAGATCAGCTCCGACATATCCATGCGTGTCCTTGGAGATTCTTTCTAGATCCACCTGTGTAAAAGAAAAAGAAAAATCCTTGAATAAACATTGCGACCAGAAATACGGCAACAAAACTTGTAAAGATGTTATCAATTATAAAAACTTTACATCTTCAGCTAGCTTCATGTTCTTCGTGTGGATTCTAAGAACTTCAAGACGTCCAATTTCATCAGGAACACCGATATCAATTTCCCTGTCGAATCTTCCAAACCTTCTTAAAGCCGGATCAATACTGTTGGGGCGATTTGTTGCTCCCATGACAATAACATGAGCACGCGATTTCAGTCCATCCATAAGCGTAAGAAGCTGAGAAACAATCCTCCTCTCAACCTCTCCATTCGTCTTTTCTCTTTTTGGTGCAATAGAATCAATCTCATCAATGAATATAATAGAAGGGGCATTCTTCTCAGCTTCTTCAAATGCTTTCCGGAGGTTGCTCTCACTCTCACCAGCCAGTTTCGACATGATTTCTGGTCCATTAATACAGAAGAAAAACGCTCCGGTTTCATTTGCCACAGCACGAGCAATCAAAGTTTTTCCAGATCCAGGAGGTCCATAAAGCAGAATTCCTTTCGGTGGCTTCACACCAATGGATTTAAAGAGTTGTGGATGCCTCAAGGGAAGCTCCACCAATTCCCTAATCTGAGCCATTTGTTTCCTGACACCACCAACATCGTCATAACCGACATCATCCAGCCTTTCTTCGTCCTCCCTTTTAACTGGTTCACCCTCACAGAAAATTTCTGTATCTGGAGCCACCACACAGTATTCAGCAGGATCAGTCTCAATCACTTTGAACTCCACACTCCTCATTCCTCCTCTCACTAGGAAAAGATCTCCCTTCCTCACTGGGCGGTACGCCTCCAGAAAGTAAGCTGTTGAAAAAAAAAAACAATTTAAGTTCAGAAAGCAATCCAAACTTATAAACAATATCTTAACGCAAACATATACTCCAAAAGACGAGCTCGACTATGATAAGAAAGAGAATCAGAGATTCAAGCTAACTTACGTTTCAGGTACGCATCAAAGAGGTTTCCAGTAACCCCTTCAACTGTATCATCAACTGGCAGGATGTGGACACGCTTTCCATACTTAACATCTGGACATTGGTGAACAGAAATAACATCTCCCAGCCTAACCCTCAAGTTAGACCTTACAACCTTATTCATTCTGATCTTGGGTTCCTCACATGATTCATCAGCAAGGGCAATGCACACAGTATCCTTCCTTTTCTTACCCTGCAATCACAGAGATAAAAAATCAGTTCTTCAGACAGAGAGAGGTGATAAGTTGTACCCCAAACTGAATGTGTTGACATGATCATACAGAGTAAAAACAGCAAAGTGATATAAAGTAAAAACACAGGCAATGTAGCACAATTCTAGACACAAAAGTCAAGTCTCTGATTTCATATTTGTTTAACTATGAACACAACCTTACAAGTCTACTCTCATAGTTCAAAACGCTAAGAGAGAAAAAGTACAATCACATACGAATCCATTAGCCACGCAAGGAAATACCAATTCTGGTAACAACAATCAATCCAACCATAGCACAACTTAGTACTCAAAAAGAGATTTTCCAACATAAGGAACAAAAACTCAACCTTGATGAGAATCGTATCGCCGCGGAAAAGCTGAAGCTTTTCCATGGTGGCAGGATGAAGAGAGATGACAGAGTTGTCATCGTTAATGGCTTCGTCGACAACGAGTCGGTTTGGAGACTTCTTTCTCTCAAGAATCGCAGTACTGAAATCCTTCTTCGATTTCCTGAACAATATAGCAAAAAAGAAACAAACCCGAAGATGCAAAATCAGTTTAAAAGATGAGATCAACGAAAAACCCTAACCCCAATATAAGAAAACCCAGTAAAAGAATTGAATTTTGCTGATCAAGAACGAAACTCGGAGATCTGGATACTTACGAGTCGGAAGATTCAGGTTGGTTAGACATGGTGATAGATTTAAGTGACAAGAGAGTTCTCTAAGGAAAACGAAGAAAGTTGCGAAATTTGTTTCTAGAGAGATCGAATTGATGATGAGAATGTGATCACAAGGAGCAGATTACAGTATTTATATATCTGCGTTTCTTGTTGGAAAAAGAAGCGGAATTTATTTCATTTTTCTTTTCTTTTTCTTTTTTTTGTCAACATTTCCTTTTCTTATTCTCTTCTTATTAATCGGAAATTAATCCCCCTTATTTAACTTTATCCCAAAACATTCCCGTACTAATATATATTATTATTACACCCCCACATCCCTTCAAATCATATTACCACATATTATTTTTTCACTAGCATTATATATTTTGATTTAAAAAGCATTCAATAAGAAATAATAAATATATTAATTTTAAAAAAAAAGTAATTTGATCTCATTTTGACTTATGTAAACTCAAGTAATTTCATGGAGATGGTATCTAAATGATAATATAAAGAATTATGGGAGAAAGTTGAAAATAAAAGTAAAAGAGAGATGAGGATAACAGTTTTCCTTTTTGGTTTCTAGTGATAACAAACACAAGAAAGGAATAGAAATCTTAGGTAGCGGTATCAAGCAAGCAACACGTTTTTTATTACTTTTTTCTTAAACGGGCCAAAATCCATATTCGCTTCATGGCGGACTGTATTGGGCCTGGCCCACATCGTCTACCTACAATAAAAAAAACTTACTAATACTGAACTACGTGCTGTTTATGATCTCTTCGATATAAGTCTAAGCCGTTTATCATTTAGAGATTCTCCGTATTATAACTACCTGCCGTTTTGTAGACTCTACTGTATCGTCTTCTATTCTACTTGGATTCTCGGCGGAGGATAATCGACGAGAAAATCCAGATCGGGAATCATCCTAGAGAGCATTGAAAAAAGCGAAAGCCATGAATTTGGGGTTATTAGTTGGAGCTTTTGGCATCCTAATTCTCTCACATGCTGCTTATTCAACAATCCAATGTATGCCTACTCGTAGTTCCAGTTCAGATAAATTCAGATCTCCTTTGTTTTTTGAGATAGCATCTAGTATCCTGATTTGGGTTCATCTTCTTTTTTTAGATAGAGGATTGTTGAAGATCATGGAAGAAGAGTTTTCAGGACCACCAATGAATGTGAGTATCGATAAAGGCTTCTCTTTTTCTTTTGGAATTTTATCACCATGATTATGGTTTGATTTGTCTTGTGATTGGATTCTTAAGGTTGTTCTGGAGTTGATTATTGGACTAGCTTTGTGTATGTGGGCTGCTTTGACTTTCCCTGGGAAATTTCTCTCGATCCACCCGGATTCCGATGAAAACAGGTTTGTGATTGTGTTTTTTTTTTGAACTGTGAGGTGTGTATCCGAGTTAATCATCCTGAATCATGTTTTCAAGTGAATGCTTTTGCTATTGACTGAGGATATTCATAGATTCGTGGTCATGGAATTCGTGTTGTAGAGACTTTTCGAGATTGATGTTTCAATAAAAGGATGAATGTGTTTATAAATGGTACTTTTTTAGCTTGGAATAGAGCCAGCGATCGTATGGACAAACGTTCTAGTTTAGATTTGGTCTAGTGACAGCGTTTTTCAGCTTAAATCATGGGAATTTTACGTTTTCTAGTGAATATTTGCTTTTTAATACAAAGGTTGATGGATGTTTACTACTACTTTATTTAGCTAAGCTTGTCTAAAAGGGACACTCCAAGGTTGGTGGTTGAGACATCTTCTAGTTTAGTTTTGGTCCAATTACGGCTGTGGGTTACAAGAACTTTGAACAGTTCTTCCCCGACCTTATTCAATTAGTTTAGATTTACCTCATAGGTCTTAGACACCCTTTGGTGAAACAGGAATGTTCCTTCTATGTCATGACCTCTCACCTATCTTTCATTCTGTTCTTGAATTGTTCTTTGGTAGAAGAAGTGATCTTCTGTTGACTGATTATTTCAAAACTTTTACAGGGCGGTTTCTTTACCAGATAATCTAGATTTCATGATATTCAATCACCGTGGCCGACTGTTCTCACCAGAGATCGACATGAAGTTTTGATTTTTATTATACTGCTTAGTCAAACACTGATCTGTGTAATGTTATGAGATGATGCTATTGAAATTCTACTCAAAGTAAGTACTCTGCTTTGCATCAATTTTTGATTCTTGAAAAGAGTCTTGTGAAGTTTATGTGTCAGGGTCTCTATTTAGGTTCTAATAATGAAAAAACGACACAGAGAAATTTGCGCTGGGATCAAAAGTATAGATAGAAGTTTAGTAAACTATGAAATTGTAAACACGACGCGGATCAAAATAATCAAAGACACAGAATTATGTGTACATATATATACGTGGCATGTGTGTTTAATCTAAGCCTTGTTACAACTTATTCCATAATCATTGCAACTATTGAGATATTACTCTCTCGCTCTCTCCCTCTCCGTTATAAGAGAATCAATCAGACGGTTGATCTGTATTCAAAACTTGTTCCTGGTTCATCAGTGGAAGGGAAAGCCTCCAATCCGGTAACCATGGCTGCAGGAGGACCACGGCGACACCTCGAATGCATCTCATCAACAGCTTCAGGTGGTCCAGAAAAGAGTGCTTCCACTGAACCGTCTCTGCGGTTCCTTACCCATCCCTTTATCCCGAGCTGCTCTGCATTCTCAACAGTCCAGTTCCTGTAACACACTCCCTGCACTCTTCCCTTTATCACCACCCTCACCTGCACTAACATGTACATCTTCAGTCCACATTATCAGATAACTCAAGTACCAACAAGACTGATATAATAACGTAGATGGTTGAATCAATATTTTGTGATTATTTATCCAATCAGCATGTTCATCGCAATGGTGATTATTAGAAACAAAACTCGCTCGAAGAGTTGTTAAATTGGAGATAAAGACTTGATAATATCAAACCAGTATCTGAACAAGGATCATAGTTTCATTTATGCACATAGGTCTAAGCTCCACGTTTTGAATGATAAATCAATGACGAAACACAACCCACTTTATATACTCAAAAGGAAAACTTCGGCTATAAATTGAACTATGCCTTGAACTCGTACGAATTCAAACAAAGCAAATTCATCATCAATAGATATTGAAGAGGAAAACCTAAATTAAACCAGATACAAAGTTGCACAATACACTAAATAGAGAAAGAAAAAAAATCTGAACTTTAGTCACAAATACGATACGAAGTATTAGAAAATACCGTTTTGGCAGAATCAGATTGCTGGGGATCCCCAGATCCAGCCTGAGTGGTCATAGAGAACACAGGAGGGGATGAGCGAGACCAAAGCAGAGGATGAGCGGCAGAAAAAGACGGACGAAGAGGAAGATTCCGATGACGAAGACGAACACAGAGACAACGAGGATTATGGTTTCTCAACAGTGAAGTAGAGATTTGTGGAAGTTTCCCGAAACTCAGGAATCTTGTTCGAATTCCAACAATTGAGGCCATTCCTCGCTTAAAGAAATTTTCGCATGTTTCAGTATTTTTGGGTTATTTCCTTAACGAATCCGGTTATTTTGTCTAACTAACCGGTAAATAGAAGAGACTCTCATTCGTTCGCTGTTAGGAGTTAGAAGGCATGATTGTTGAAGGCCCATTCTAAAATCTCTCAAATATTCTTTCGGCCCACAGGAATGAAGCCCAGTAAAACAAATTTAGCATATCAGCCCATATACGCTCATTTTCTTGTTCTATTTTTAATCCTCGTATATAGTAAAACAGTACTCAAGTACTGTATAGAAAGTGGAACAGAAAATCTAAACTAAAAAAAACATATTTAATAACTTAGTTTCAATGTCTTTGACACTTTATACAACAAAAGAAATGGAATAGTCAAATTAGTTACGATATTACTGGGGAAATAGTCAAAAATTCAAAGAAACGTTTCTTGGAGAATTGGACTATAGTGGCTTCCTCGTGCACATAGAGGACTCCTCTCTGTCTTCATTTTTTTTGGTGTAAAAATGTTATTAAAAAAAACAGGAACGAGTTAAGAACTTCATAACGAAACGAAAGAAGGTGGAAACATGGTTGCACGTGTGGCTGCGCAACCAAGTGAATTTGGAAAAGTCTCAATTTTCCTTATAATAATCTTATTTCTTTAATACAACTTGTTACATTTTCTTCACAATTCTCAAAAGTTTGACCTATTATCCAATTCATATTTTAAAACAAATCGACCAAATACGGGAAACGAATATAAATGTATGTTATTGTCTACACATGACATACAGCTGATATTTTAAAATAAAAAAAAATAAAAAATACTCAATTAGTCCAGAAAAATAGCTTAATTATAAATATAATTGTTTGACAACTACTAAAAATACCAAGGTGAATAAATTACATGAATTTCTCAAGGGCATAAGTTTATTACGGCAATGCCATTTTAATTTAATTTTTTTAAATAATTAAAAAAAAACATTTGTTTCTTCTTCTTCGACGAAGAAGAAGAAAAATTGAAACTTTTTTTTTAATAGATTTTGTTGTGTTTTTGTGTTGATTTCTTAAAGTTTTAGGTACTCTATAGTCATTTTCATCATTCTTCTAAGGTATGAGTTTATTAGCTCTATTTTCATGGAAGTTCACAACTCCAAAATTGAGTATTTTTCATATAACTCGAATTTGAGGGTTTTGTTGAGTGAGTTGAGTTGCGTTGTGTTGAATATTGGTTGGGTATCTTGATTAGAACACAAAATTACAAGGCTAATAAGTTAATTTTGAAATTTTCGAAAAGTTAGGTTGAAGATGATGAATAGTGATGAAAATCTACAAAACCTTGAAGGAAAACCTACAACAGAGAAAAATGTTTTACAGCGATAAACCTACAAAATACTAACAACAAACCTACAAAACATGTGAAGTAAATCGACAACGACAAACCTACAAAACAAAAATTATAAACCTACAAATAAAGAAAATAAACTAGTTGTTGAAAACTCAAAAGTAAACCTACAAGATGTTAAATACCTACAATGCGCAAACACTGAATATAACCAAATTAAACCTACATTACAAGATCCGTAAGACCATAACGAAGAAGTACTAAAACCTACAATACTTGGAAGAAAACCTATAACATAGAAGAATGTTTTCCAGCGATAAACCTACAAAAGATAAACATACATCAAACGGAAAAAAAACCTACAAAGCATGAGAAATAATATACATGCAAGATATAAGAGATAAACCTACAATGAAGAACGATATCTTGCAAAGATAAACCTACGTCAAAAGAAAAAGTACTAAAACCTACAATACATGAAAGGAAAACTTACAACATAGAATGATGTTTTTCAGCGATAAACCTACAAAACATTAACAACAAACCTATCAAAGAAAAACCTACATCAAATGAAAAACAAACCTACAAAGCAAGAGAAACCATAAACCTACATAACCAACCTTAAAAACATACATATAAGGCATACAAAACTAATACTATTTACCCACATAACTGACCATACAAACCCACATAACTGACTTTCCAAACCTACAAAAGAAGGCTAATCTTGTGATATGAAATGAAATAAACTTACAATGCGTTAGTTATAAACCTACCACAAATACAACAAAAACCTACAAAGCATGATTAACTAAATCGGCTACACCTTGGAGACAAACCTACAAGGATTCCAACACAAACTTACAAGAAAGACGATAAAAACCTACAAAATCAATAACGTAAATCTACATAGCTGAAAACAAAACCTACAGAAGGAGACAAATCTAGTGATTCGAGGTTAAATAAACCTACAATGTGTTACGTATAAACCTACAACAAACGATGATACCAACTCAAAATAAACCTACAAGGAAGATGATAAAAACTTACAAAACCAATAATGTAAATCTACATAGCTGAAAACAAAACCTATAGAAGGAGACAAGTCTAGTGATTCGAGGTTAATTAAACCTACAATGTGTTATGTATAATGAAGCTACAAGGAAGACTATCAAAACCAACAATGAAGACTACAAAAACCTACAAAGAATGATGAACTAAATCGAGAATACATGGGATACAAACCTACAAAGCGAAAGCGTGAACCAGGATTTCTCACAAACCTACAAAGAATAATACACAAACTTACAAACACATGAACTATAAATCTACAATGCTTCAACATTAAACCTACATTGAACGAGAAATGACCCGTCAAAGTTCAACAACAAAACCTACAAAAGCTATTACAAAAACCTATAAAACACATTCTATAAATCGACATAAAATGATAATTAAACCTACAATACATGAGAAACTAAAATCTACAAAAGAGACTTTTAAAACCTATACAATTGGATACATAAACTTACATAACTAAATACATAAACCTACATGACTAAATAACTAAAACACATTCTTTCTGCATTAGTTTAGTAATTCACCCATAAAAAAATAATGGAACATGATGGTAATAATAGAAGAAGACATTTCTATTTATGTCCAGCTGTATTTGTGGGGACTGGGGAGACTCGTGGCGTGCAATCCAAACCGAGACAATTTTGCCATGTGGGCCTGACGTGGGCCTGTCCCACCATTTTTATTAAAATCATAATCACCCATCATTTGTCATCATCATGCTTCATGCTTCTTTTCCACATTCATCTTCCTAAAAAGCTCACTAAAATCATTATAACCACACATTTCTTATCACTCTTCCAACTTTTCTAACACCCTCTACCAATTTCCCCATATTTCTAATTATGATATGTTTATTAAATTAATCAAACGATTAGTCATAATGCCAATTGCAAGTTAATTAAGAAAACAAGTTGTAATTAAATGTCACATTCAAAGCTTAGTCAGCAACACGGAGTCTCACCTTACTCTCTCTTTCGTCATGATACATTTTTATAATGTTTCTCACAAATCTTCTTTATTTAATTCCAATTCTTAAAATTTTATTATCCATTTATAAGTGCTGGATTAGGTTTTCGCATCACCAAATGATTTGTATTATATTTTTGTATCAAAATTTATGTTCATGTTGTTGTTTGGTGGAGCTCACATTGATTTGTTTGTATACTAACCTTGTGGATAGAAATATTCATTAATTCGATTTTTATGACTTCACTTTTTGTTTCTATTCAGTAAATCTAACACGACAAATATTTATATTGGAAGATTCCTATATACATAGCTACTGGTTTGATTTTATTTTGCCATTAAAATCAAATTGTAAACTTTTGCCAATTGTTGCGTATGAGAGCGACAAAAGAACGACATTTGTTTATTCTTTACGACGTATGAAAAAGAGAATATATATTAAATTAGTGTACACTACAATCTATAACATTTTTTAAAAATAAAATTCAAAAATGCTTGCTGATGTATCTTCTTATCTTAAAATCATTATTGGCATTTATTAAATCATACGAATAAAAAACTATATGTTAGAAACAAATCACACGTAAACGTGATCATACGTCGGTCCGTCCAAATAACTACTCAGTCTAAATTAATTATGTGGCTATTATCATTGTTAGTTAATTTTAAATTCTTCATAATTAACCGTTGATCTACTTTTATCCCAATTATATTTACATATTCAATTACTGCAGACTTCATATGACAGTTGAAAATTTCTTATATAATATTTGGTGTTTGATCCAGATCATACCTCTAATCAAATTATATAATATTAGAATTATGGAATTAATTAGTAGAAGCAAAGGTTATAATTAAGCTTAATCTGCCCCCACTAACTTTTGTATATGAGTGTGAAAGGAACCAACAACCTTTTAATTCATTGGTTTATTCTTCTTAATTATATCATTAGAAGATTTATCGTTTTATTGCCATGCATGACGCTACAAAATTAACAATAAAACTAACACTATTTTATATATTCCAGACAGGATTTTAAGCTGTTCTGATGTCAAATAGACAAAAAATAAATGATGTTTCAATATTTAAAAAAAAAAGTTTTTTGGTCAGTCATTGATTAGTGAATTCTCTACATCCTTTTTTTTTAACTAAATTATTTGATTTTTTTCCTCTTGAAAATTCTAAAACCAAGTCTTTTTTATAACTTTTTCTTTTGAAGACTTTGTAATATGACGACAAAAAAAGACTGTAATATTAAACGTGTTTTGCAAATATATGAGTCGGTCTTTTTGTTGTTGTTTCTGACGTAACACCATTTATATTGACTCTTCCATTAACAAAGAGGAAACTTAATTGTTAGGCTTGAATTGAAAAACAAGAGACTTGTTGTAAGAGATGGACTCAGAATATCAATTTATTGCATTTGTTGAATATGGCTTATGGTATTTCAATAGATCAGAATAAGTATATAAATTTAACTATTAGATAATGCTAATGGTTATTGTCCTTTGGTGGTTCTGACCACTCACAAGTTTTGATGATCATATTTCGATGAAGACAGTTTTAACTTTAGCACAATATTTCTTGATACAACAACGAAAGCTTTAATACATCTAACCTTTTTATATATGAATTATTATAAATTTTATAAATCAAAATTCGTAACTTCTTTCATACCTAACATCCATAAATAACGTCTCCATCGATTTTTTCTTTTTGGCCTTATTTAAACAACGAGTCAAATATTGTTCTCAAGTCCTTTATACATTCATATACATAAATACAACCACATTTATTAATATACACACAAATATTAGTCTTTCTTATATAACTTTATAAATAAATTAAAGGAGTATTGTGTTTTATGATGTGTTAACCATTAATTATAGTGTTTACCCTTTATGGTAAACCAAAAGCTTTTATGACCCGATCCTCAAGTAGAAACTTCTCGAAACAATTAAAGATGAATTTTACAAGTATTAAAAGATGAAAAACTAACCAAATATTCGATTTAAAGAATGACAACTCAATTTTTATGTAAAATATATAAATGGAAACGCTATAACTTACACCAATTCATAGCAAAGAATAGTATGAAATGTGGTCCTAATATGACTTAATTTGAGTCGGTTTGTGTTACGTACTGATCTTGAATGCATATTACTTTCATCCATTGATTCCTTACACACTTCAAATTTTGTTACAAACTCGAGTTGATAAGATTCAAGATATCATCATTCAATATATAAATTTCAATACGGCCAAAGATGATTTTCTTGAAACAAAAAAAATGTTTATTATAATCAGAAATAATATATTTTTTATTTTCATTATGATTAAATGAAAATGACATAGCACAAAAAGTTATACTACAAAAGACTTCCAATACAAAATGATATCTATATATAGAAAGAAATAAACCAACCAACCAAATCCACGCCTCTCAAAAAACCGGTTCTAAACCGGCCAGTCTAACCGGTTTAGATTACCGGACTCGGGAAGTTTCCGTGCTTTCGTAGTATACAAATTATATTTACCTTCCTCTCCCTATATTCCTTAGTTATTTACAAATTTCTCCCCACTTATATTAATTACATCACAGAACACCCATTTGGATTCTCATCGCTAAACAACTCAGGTGCACGCATATGACCATAAGGATCTGCGTATCCTTGTTGCTGGTTCATATACGGTGTTGGTGGCGCATAGCTTTGACCATATCCTTGATTTGTATACGATTCTTGTACGTATCCTTGGTTCATATACGGTTCTTGTACATACGATTGAGATGATTGGCCTTGTTGCATCATGTAATGTTGTTGACTGTATTCTTGTACTGGTGTGTAATAATACTGTGGAGGGTAGCCGTAACCACTGTACTCCGATTTCTTCACATCCACCGTAGCACCACCATCTCCTCCGCCTCCGACGGCGACTTCTTTCTTCTTTTCACCACCACCGTCTTTCTTTTCTCCGCCTTCTTTAATCTCTTTCTTCTCACCAACACTTTTGTCCTTCTTCTCACCGCCACCGGCTGCTACCGCCGCTGCCGGAGCGTCGTCCTTTTTCGCCGGAACAACTTCAACAGTACGTTTAAGCTTCTCGTTAAGATAAGGAGTGAGCGTTTTCACGTCAACTATGCCCTTCACTATCACCAAGTTCTTGGCTTTATCAATGGAGACTGAATCAACTCCTGTAATATAAAAATTTAAACATTAGTTAATTAATCTGTAATTTTTTAAGCCCATAAATTGGGCTAACTACTTCTTAGCTAACCATTTGATATTTTTTCTCACTGAATTAATAAATAAGCTACGTTTATAGGTAGTTGAGTTCAACCTAATTTAAAGAATATAAAAATCTTGTCTTTGCTTCCGTTATCTTCCATCACCAACCGTATCAATTTATTTTAGTAAATTGTTAATTTTTAATACTAAAGAACGTTCCAATTTGGAAATAGGATCATAAAAAATATACCTTTGATCTTGTTGACAATTCTTTTGATTTTGTGTTCGCAACCTTCACAATGTAATTTCGTCTTAAGAACCACAGTACTCTGCATCACATCAAAGAAAATTACATCAGAAACAACGATCAATGGTTAATTATTAATTATACTTAGAAAAATCAATATTATAAAAATGAAAAAGTCATGAAATGAATATGGTTAAGAACGAGTGCAAATACGGCAAAGTTTCGAAGTTCACACACACACGTTACAGACCACAAGCAAATGGACTGACGTATGCAAACTTTATTATACTTCGCTTTATGACTTTTAAATTTGTTTCTTTTTCTTAATTATTATTTTAATTTTAATTAGAAGAGATAAGCAATTAATTACCTCTTTTGGTGCTGCTGGTGGAGGAGGAGCTTTCTTCTCTCCTTCTTCTTTCTTTTTGTCGTCTTTCTTCACAACGTCTGGCTTCTTCTCGGCGGGTTTCTCCTCCGCCGTCTTCTTCTCACCGCCTGAAGGAGGAGTTTCTTTCTTAGGCGGTGTTACTGTAGAGACGAGGTCAACATTCCTCTTAATTTTTTCGGCTACTTTATCCCGAATTGCCACTGGATCTACGTTTCCGATCACCGTCAATTTGTTACCCTTATAATCGATGTCCACATCTGCAACACCTGAATTATAAAAAAAAAAACCATAGAGTTCGTGTTAGGGTTTTAATTAGACGCCACTAGTTGTGATTCATAGACTCGAATCCATTCGAGATTTTTTTTTGAAATTGAGAGAGAAATCAGTCTAAAATTCAATGATTATACCTTTGTAATGCTTGAGCATTCGTTTAATTTTCTTCCCGCAACCTTCACAATGCATATCTAGCTTCATAACAACGGTGGTCATTCCACCATCTCCTCCCTTTTTCGCACCAGCGACATCGATAGATTTCTTCTCTCCTTCAGGTTTCGTCGCCGTTTCTTCCTTTTTCTGTAAATCCACAAGTAAACAGAGAAATTGAAATCAATTACGTGTTAAGAATAGAGAGATCGAGAGAAAGAGATAGACACAGATAGAGGAAGAAGAAGAAGAGTAACTGACCTCACCCATGGTAGTAGTAAAGAGAATCAGATAGTTTTGATGCTTATCCTTTAATGGAAGAATATGAATATACTCTGGAAAAAACCTAGAGAATATTTTGTTCTGGTTTGGAGAAGAGGAAAAAAGGGAAGATGGCTTATATATAGACTTTAATCAATAATGATGATGATGACATGATGGTGATGATATAACTTTGTATCTATCTATTTATTAATTACATATAAACACGAGAGTCAGGATTAGTACGCCGATTGTTTTTTAATTCCCGTCGTATTGGACTCATCATTAAATGGGCCCATTTACGAGACGAAGATAAACGTTGCACAATGCCGGCGTTTTAATCACTTTTTCTTAACCGGTTATTATGTCAAATGACGAAACTATCCTCCGCACATTGATTTTGACTTTCAAGGATGTGAGTCAAACTTATTTTGGCTTTGACTTGTACCAAGCTTTTAATGTTGTTTTTCTACTGATGAATTTCTATACTTGACTACTTCGCAGCGTTTAATATCTTCTTTCTCTTTTTATATTTAGCAACTTATCTAGTCTATAAAAAGAAAAATTACGATTCAATACTTTTATGTATAATAAGGAAAATATATTAATTTCAAAATAATGAAATCATTTATTATATTGTTGAACGAGGTTTATGAAACTTGAACTGAATGACGAGATAGTGACGATGGCAAATTAAATACAAACTTATAGTAATTTGTCAAATTAAATACAAACTTACAATAATTTGTCAAATTAAATACGAATTTTTATGTTTGTTAAATTAAATACGAATTTTGGATCATTTTGCCAATTTAAAACTTAATTTAGTCAACTTTAACTTTTTGTTAATGTCAAACTTTGACCGTTACTAATTCTCTTTGATTGAAAACAAAATCTTTAATTCCTTATCATCTACGATTTCTTATTCTTTAGTTTCTCCTTATTTTCTTCTTGGCTTTGAAAATTCTTCTTCGATTTGTTTCTTCTCTAACTTAGTCTTCTTCTTTTCTGACTTTTCTTTGTCTTCCTCTTCTTTGAAATTTTCTTTTTCTTTGATTTAACCAACGGGAAGATTTATGTGATTAGAAGATGTGTCATGGATAGTTTGGCTTGTTTGATAATTTACCGATTTGATGAATGGTTGCTATAAAATCCAGCTCAAAATAGGTATATTTTGAAGGAAGACAACAAGTTTAAGTCATAAACCACTTACCATGACATAAAACGGAGAGAATAAAACAATTTACAAATTGAAACAGGAAATGATAGTTGTTGAGGAGAAGAAAACTACATTAAAAACTCATCGTACAAGAAATCCATATGATTCTAGAAGCAAATCAAAGATAAGCCATCCAAACACAACCAACAGAAACCCAATCCAAACGATATAGTTCCATGTATATTAACAAAAAGACGAGCAAAGAAGATGTAGTAACTACTATACTCTTCAGAATCATATGTTGCTTTTTGCCTTGAGATAATCTTAGAAAATCAGACTAAAAACTAAAGGGATAGTAAAAGAACCTTAAAGTTCCGCCTTTTGTGAAGAATTGGTTTGTTGAATTGATCCCAATGGTTAGAGTCACACTAGCTACAAAGAGGACCTGTTCAAATAGACCATAGAGACTTTAATATACCTTAAAGCTTGCTAAAATCGTAAGAGCACAAATATGTTATGTAGCTACATGCGATGAGTCCCTTGTCAAACACAAGTATCACTTCCAGGAAAGTAAATAAGACACAGTCAAACCTAGCCCAATCTATTTTAGAGCAATGGGTTCTGTTTTGTTTGTCTGTGAGTATCTATCAATGTAATGATCATAGTGATTAAGACTGCTTTGTCAGAAATGGTGGATTGACTTGACAAAGAGTTATAGTTTGGCATGAGGCAGAGCCAAGATGAAACAACTCATTACTCTAACGAAGTTTATAGATTTGCTTCCTAAGTACTTTTGAGGGCTAAACAACTTTCTTTTACATATTCGTGTCCAATTATTTGTTATATTTCACGAGAAAGCTCTATTGAGATTGAAAAATACTAGTAAAATTAGAGAAGACGAAGAAGAAATCAAAGATGAAGGAGAATAAGATATTTAGAGGAGAAGAGGAATCATAGAAGAATTTTGGAAGACAAGAAGAAAATCGTAGAAGATGAGGAATTAGGGTTTAATTTGTTGGTAATTTGTAAAAGTAATCGTTTGATTAAACAGACTTAAACAGACACTACTAAACGTTAAAGTTGACTAAATTAAGTATAAAATTGACAAAGTCAACCAAAGTTCGTATTTAATTTGACAAATCACTGTAAATCCGTATTTAATTTGACTATTTTTCATAAAATGAAGTGTAGAGTCATTCATTTGCTATCATCACTGTAGGCAAAGTATTTATGGGCTTCATTTAGAAGCTAGGCCCAATAAAGGAGCAGTACAGTGTTGTCTACTCTTATTTGGGCTTTTTATTTATCTTGGTACAGCCCAATAAAGGGCCTTTTTTTTTTCTTTGTTATCTTCTTTCTTCCTCCCTCATATATACAAAGCCTCTTCTTATGTTCGTTTCTCAGTTGAAGAGAAACTAATTGAAAGAGATGAGGGCAATTCACATCGTCACGACGCGGTTGAGCTCAAGTTTTAGGCCTATTCTGCTTGACTTTGTTTCTTGTTCGCCTCCTCGTCAGTTTTCTATCACTAGGCGTTTTATCTGTGCCGCGACGAAGGCTAATGGAGGAGGCAGGTCTGGTTCGATTGTGGCTCCATTGGTGACTGAAGATTTTCAGAAGATCGATGTCAATCCTCCTAAAGGAACTCGTGATTTCCCTCCTGAGGATATGCGACTCCGAAACTGGCTCTTCAACCATTTCAAAGAGGTAAGAGAATCACAGTCATATAAGATACATAGATGAACTCTACGAAATTATCTGTCTTTTGTATTGTTTCTGCAAAATTTTCAGTGACGTTTCATCCTTTCTATTCCTATGGGTTTCTACACTTCCTCTCTTCTTTGGTTCGATAAAAAGTTTGAATTACAGCTTCCCTCTGTGGTCAAAGTTCCATCCTTTATTTAGTTTCTTTGCTTTGTAGGTCTCACGGTTATTTGGGTACGAGGAAGTGGATTTCCCAGTTCTGGAGACGGAGGCATTGTTCATCAGAAAAGCAGGGGAGGAGATTAGAGAGCAAGTTTGTATTTTTATATTTCTCATTCATTCGATTTCATTTGCTTCATGCTTAGGATCTTTGTCCGCAGTTTAGGTTTAATAACCTTATTGTTACAGCTTAAGTAGAATCGTTGGAAGAGTTTAGTTCCTTAGTTTAAACTCTTGCAACCTTGTTGTCTGTAGCTTTACTGCTTTGAAGATAGGGGTAATCGGCGTGTAGCATTGAGGCCTGAGCTTACACCTTCCTTAGCGAGGCTTGTGATACAGAAAGGGTAATTAACACAGAAGCCTAGAATTTCCTCTATGTTTAGAGAATTGTCCGTAATCTTCAAAGGACATTTTATTTATTTTGTTTGTAAAACTTTTGTATTCAGGTATGGATGTGAGAATGTTGATTCCCATATTCTTTTTGGTCCAGAAAATCCGTTTCCCTTCCTTTGAAGTGGTTTGCTGTTGGGCAGTGTTGGCGCTATGAGAGGATGACACGAGGAAGGCGACGTGAGCATTACCAGTGGAATATGGATATAATAGGTGTGCCTGAAGTAACAGTATGTATCTCACACGCTTGCAAATCAATTTTAGTCATTCTAGTTTTTTGTTATATAGACCTCGTCTGTGTTTTTAAGTCTTTAAGCTGTGCCACTAATTTGGTTCTCAAAACTTTTCTTATAGGCTGAAGCAGAATTAATTTCATCCATAGTCACCTTCTTCAAGCGAATTGGGATCACTGCTTCCGATGTTGGTTTTAAGGTTTCAAGCCGCAAGGTATTTTTGCGTATTTTCTCTTTTGATGTGGATAATTTGATCATTTGTTTCTTGGCTTACAATCTAGCTACAGAATCAAGGAATTTGATTCTCTTTTTCTTACTTGCAAGTTGCAATGGCAAACATGATTTGAGATTATTTTGCACTTTCTGCAGCATCTCAATATCTACTGTAGCTATCATCTCTCATAACTTTTTCCTTTTACAGGTTTTACAAGAATTGCTAATTAAGTATGGTGTACCCGAAAACCTGTTTGGAAGAGTTTGTATCATTATAGACAAGGTTAGTAGTCTAAATATTAACATACTGCTGCTTTGAAATGGCTTCATCTACTAAAATCAATAAATACTCCAGCTTTATGAATGTTTCTGCTATTGCTGATTTTGTAATAGATAGAAAAGATCCCAATCGATGAGATAAAAAAGGAACTTGGGTTGACGGGAATATCCGAAGATGCTATTGAACAGTTATTGCAAGTGCTTTCTGTGAAGTCCTTAGATGATTTGGAAGGTACTTTATTTCGTTACATTTATTGAATCCCTTTCTCCAAATATTGCTACTGATAAGCACATCTAATTTGTATAAGCAGATATACTTGGTGGAGCAGGAGAAGCCGTTGCAGATTTGAAGCAACTCTTCTCACTTGCTGAAAAGTATGGTTATTCAGAGTGGATACAGTTTGATGCATCTGTTGTGCGCGGTCTTGCTTATTACACTGGTATCGTCTTCGAGGTTAGTTTCTATTACAGAATCTTCTCCATAGATAGATACTCGTCTATTGTTTTCTGATAACGATGGATATAAAACAGGGATTTGATCGAAAAGGGAAGCTGCGAGCTATATGTGGCGGTGGGAGATACGATAGATTACTCTCCACTTATGGAGGTGATGACATTCCTGCTTGTGGCTTTGGTTTTGGTGATGCTGTAATTGTTGAAGTAAGATTCTGTGACCCGCTTTCGCAGTGAAAAATTTAGTTTTAGTCTATGAATCTCTGATTTTTATTTACCTCTTTCATTTAGTTGCTTAAGGAGAAGGATTTGTTGCCAGAACTGGGACAAGAGGTTGAGAACATTGTCTGTGCTTTGGACAAAGATCACCAAGGAGCTGCAGCTACCGTTGCAACCACTCTCAGAAACAAAGGCCAAACCGTTGATTTGGTATTGGAGAGTAAACCTCTGAAATGGGTGTTCAAGAGGGCAGCTCGGGTAAACGCAAGAAGGCTGGTTCTAGTTGGGAAACAAGAGTGGGAAGATGGTTCGGTCAGTGTGAAGGTTCTGTCTTCAGGTGAACAGTTCCAAGTCAAACTCAATGAGTTGGAGTAGTATGTAAGGCTCTATTAACATGAACCATTGTTTTCATTGTCCTTGTTTCCCAAAAGCAATCGAGTTGAGATTGAATCTTATATTCATGGATCTTGAATATTTATTACAATCTAAACTTTTTGACTCCGTACATGATTAAGAGATGGTTCTGAAGCTCATGAGAGAGACAGAAAAAAGGAAAGAAAAGTGATCGTGCAATTGATATCATTTTGTTTCTTTGATTCATAACAAGTTAAAAGCTGTCAGTCAAAGTAAGATTTCAACAAATGAATAATCAGATTGTCCGAATAAAAACTAAAACTCAAACAAAAAATGATCCAATTTAACAAAAAGTTATATTAAATTGCACGTATAACAGCATACGAAAGTTTACTAAAGCAAAATGAATTTTCAGAAATAGTATATATAATAATAATTTATGTTTCTAAATAAATGTAAAAAAAAAGATTCTATCACGAGATATATTCAGCCACATGTTAAATAGATCGCATGTGATTCAAAGAAAAAAACAAAACGAAAAAGGTTAAAAACAAAAGAAGAATCACCATTTTATGTGCCTTTCGTGAACCTTAAGCTTCCTTTGTCACATGATCTTTGAAATGACCTCATTTTGTGTGCTACTGATTCATTGTAGTTCTCAATTAGCAAATTATGAAACACATGGATTATAATGTGAAACACTGTGTTCCAATTAGTTTTCTTGTCCAATTTAGTAATTACCTCTTTTGTTTGCTTTATAAATGCGATAAACTTATTTAATTGCAAATCCAAAAGCTCAAAATTTAATGCTTATGCAGAACTCAAAATCTAAATTTCATAATTTGGTAGATAAGTTCAGTATTTTGTTTTTATCAACAAAAGACATAAAAAGATAATTAATCTTTTTGGTAATAAAAAAGAAAATTATCTTCTTTACTGCTTTTTACCTAGTCAGTTTGTTCCCTCATTGTGGAAATCTCTTTCATCATTGCACAACTCCGATCGACTTATTTTTCTCCTTCTCCGGCGAATTTTATAATCTTTCCGCTGCGAAACTGGTCGTTTCAGAGAGTTATCTCAGTTAGGGACCTGATGGTTATCCACCATTATTGAAGCTTCTGTTCTCGTTAATGTCCAAAAACCCAAGTCGATTTAAGGTCAGTACTCATCTGATTTTTCATCAAAATCATAAATTTCAGACACATATTTAACAAATTTCTCTCCTTTTTAATCGAATTTTCCAGTAGAGGTTTGTGCGGTAATTAGTTAGGTGAAAGATGACAACAACTGGGTCTAACTCTAATCACAACCACCATGACGATGGTTTCGGTAAGATTAACAACAACAACAATAATCCTATTACGAGGTCTTGGGGCACGGCAGTTTCAGGACAATCGGTTTCTACTAGCGGCAGTATGGGCTCGCCGTCGAGCCGGAGTGAGCAAACCACCACTGTTGCTACTTCTGCTAGCGACAGTACTTTTCTACGCCTGAACAATTTGGACATTCAAGGTGACGATGCTGGTTCTCAAGGAGCTTCTGGGTATGTAAAAGTCCTTCTCAATTCTGGGATGTAGTAAAGGTTCTTATGGGTTTTATCATGTGATGCTGGGTTTAACGATTTAGGGTTTCATTCTATATCAATGGGTGCTTTTATGAGCCTAACCATGTCATTTGTTTGGCACCTGGCACAGGCTTTGCATAATATATATATGAAACTTAATCAGTAGATGTAAGTCTGGCATATGGATCATAATTGAATTTTGGTTCTCCTGAAATGTAACTTTCTAATGCTTGAAGTTTTTCCAAATTAAGACTCCTCCTTATATACTTGATAAACAGAATTGTTTAGGCTACTGTCTCTTTGCTTTGATTTTCCGTGGAGGTTGTTATACATCTTTTGTGTATAATCTATTAACAGTGGTAAGAAGAAGAAGAGGGGGCAGCGCGCAGCTGGTCCAGATAAAAGTGGCAGAGGGCTACGTCAATTTAGCATGAAAGGTCTTTGTAACTTCTCTCTCTCTCTCTCTGCTTCTTTTCTGCTTCCATCTATTTCTTTTGAACTGCCTCCTAATCTTGCGTTCATCTGGCTTCCTCTCAGTTTGTGAAAAGGTGGAAAGCAAGGGGAGGACAACTTATAACGAGGTACAGTAGTTTCCTTAAAACATATAGCTTTAAATTATGTCAGACTTACAAGACCCATTCAGTTCTTTTACATTAATATGTGCAATCAATTATCTCTTGGGACTGCTCTCTTATTGAAGAAAAACGAAATGTTTATTTACCAAGCTAGCGATGTTGTTTTAGTGCTTACCAGTGTGCACAATACTTTTCAATATCACATAGTGATATCAAGTTGTCTTCATGAGAAGAGCTCTGTTATCCATCATCTAATAAGTAAAAGTACTTACAGGTTGCAGATGAGCTTGTTGCTGAATTTGCACTCCCAAATAACGATGGAACATCCCCGGATCAGGTATGTGTATTTGCGATAGTGTGTAACATGCAATACTTGTACATCTATCTACGAGTTTCCCTCCATATTGAACACAGTCATAGAATTATATCCTCTGAAAACGTTTGAATAGCAACAGTATGATGAGAAGAACATAAGAAGAAGAGTATATGATGCTTTAAACGTCCTCATGGCTATGGATATAATATCCAAGGATAAAAAAGAGATTCAATGGAAAGGTCTTCCTCGGACAAGCTTAAGCGACATTGAAGAATTAAAGGTTTTAAACCAACTTTTCAGTTTGGTCTTGTTCCATAGCTCTTCTAGAGATAGTTCCTGAATTTGGGAATGTTTTTCAGAATGAACGACTCTCACTTAGGAACAGGATTGACAAGAAAACTGCATATTCCCAAGAACTAGAAGAACAAGTAATGGACATCACATATACTCTTGGCATATCTGCTTGTTATTTTTATAATAGATTCTTACATGGTCCTTCTTTCTTCGCTGTATTTCTGAAAGTACGTAGGCCTTCAGAATCTGATACAGAGAAATGAGCACTTGTATAGCTCTGGAAATGCTCCCAGTGGTGGTGTTGCTCTTCCGTTTATCCTTGTCCAGGTAACTTCACTAACACCTTCATGTTTATCCACAAGCAAACCTCAGAACAATGAAAAAAGGCTTTCTTTTGATCGTTCCTGTTTGTTATCTTCTGATTGTTATTGTTTCTCTGCATCAGACTCGCCCTCATGCAACAGTAGAAGTGGAAATATCAGAAGATATGCAGCTCGTGCATTTTGATTTCAACAGGTAAAAGTAACACCAATTTTGATATCTCTTCAGCAAATGCCCTCCATAAAATAAAAATACTGAGACAACTCTTTTCACCATATGCAGCACTCCGTTCGAGCTTCACGATGACAATTTTGTCCTCAAGACGATGAAGTTTTGTGATCAACCGCCGAAAATAAACGGTCACAACAACAGCCAGACTTCTTCCCACAATCTCACGCCAGAAGTCCAGAACGAAGGCCCCAGCACGGGTCCAGGGCCGCAGCCGGATTTGTACCAGTCTCATCATCCTCAACCACCACAACGTCAGCTGCATTCTCAGCCACAAATCATTCCTACGCCTGAGACTAACAACATTGCTTCCGCTGCTGATACTGCTCCGGAGACATCACCACATCTTCCAGGGATAATAAAGAACCATGTGAAGCCGGAGAATTGATACACGGCGGAGCTCAAGTATGAAGGGCATTGTACAATTTAATGATTTATGTAAAACTGTAAAGTAGTCTTGAAAAACTACCATGTTTTTTTTGACCAAGAGCCGGTTTAGCGGTTAATTTGTATCAGTGTTTATCGGTATTGGCAATACCAAATCTAGGATTCCTTCTCGGGTTTAGCGAATTAGGAATCTTTGCCACATGAAAAACACTTTGCTTTCTTTTTGTACGTGTAGAGATGAATTGTTAATCGTTAGTGATATTTGAACCTTCTATATATGAAAATTGTGAAACTATAATAATCAATACGGTCTGGTTGCTGTCTAACCGATACCCGGTTTGAGATTTAATGTTTCTTAAGCGGATTTATACCGTAGGCCGGTTTAAAAAGGTCTAGTATCAATCATATGACTAGAAAAGTGTTGTTCTGTTTCATGTTCACTGAGATTCGAAAGTTGTAATCTTTAAATGCTGGGAACTTCGAAGGTTGATAAAGTCCGGCCATGGCGACGATTTCTCATTTACCTTTCTCTTTTTCTTTCCCGTCCTTCGAATTTCGGAAACCATTGTTCTACTATCATCATCACCAGCAACCTCAACATTTTGTTTCGTATTTGAATTCCACGAGGAAACATGGTTTCATCTGTTTCGCTTGTTCCATCAAACAAACCAGGTTCGAAATTTCTCGCTGTCTTTTTTTTTGTTTCGATCTGCTGGAAGTTTTGGATATAAACTTCAATTACTGTTTATTAGTGTGCTTTAATTCGACTTGGTTTTGGCAGAGTTCGTAAGAGAGTGAAGAGCAACGTGGAGCTTCGGAGTGAGATTATGGAGTTCGTTTCTTTAGCTGGGCTTCCTCAAGGTCATGTTCCGTCCATGAAGGAACTCTCGGCACATGGAAGGTTTGAAAGTTTCAAATTCCGAATTTGCAGATATTGTTAAATTTCTAGCTGTATGGTAACTTTTAATGGCGGTGTAATGTTGATTAGTTGGTAGGCTTCTTGAATTGTGTGACGTTCACTCTTTGAAAGTCTTCTGATTTTAGGGGATTGCTTCAGAAACTCCTGACTTGTTTCTATTTTCGTTGTGTCCGGAACATTTTTGCAGAGTTGATCTCGCCAACATCGTCAGACGAAGAGGATATAAGTTCGTCAAGGAACTTCTTGCAAACTCTGATTTGGAAGACTGTAATGAGCTAGTCTCTGAGAAAAGTACAAACATGGAAACAAGTGAAAGTTGCGATTTTTTGGAAGATTCGTTAACAGGTCAAAGGCATTATTCAACAAGAGAACAAAAAATTTATAATGTTATCGTTGGTTGTGTAAGATAATCTTCACTTTTCTGACATATTTATCTGATGTAGAAGGTCAGGGCGAAGGAGTACGCGATATGGTTGACGAAAACTTGTCTACTGAGCGACCTTCAAGCAGTGAGATATACTTTACTGCACCAGATCAGAAAATAAATGATTATCCAAAAGAAGATGCTAACACAAATCCAAGTCCTGAGGCTGAAGTACACGGAAGTGTGAATAAAGATGAATTGTCATTGACTGGAGTTTGGAGCACTGAAAACTCTTTTTCTAACTTGGGTGACAGTGATCATTCAGGAGAAATCACAGAGAACACTTTGGAGATTGAGAGCGTGGAGCTCAATAATAGAGCTGACAATGAAAATTCATCTTCTGAAGCTATTATTTCTACAAGCCATTCTCTTGAGTTAGATGATACTTCAAGTTGTCCAGACAAAGAATCTGAGGATGTTTTGATGACCGAGAATGAGGAAGTCAATGATTTGGACAAAGATTTCTCTCTTACCTATGATCATTACACCAGTCCGACCAATGATCATTACACCAGTCCTACCTATAATCATTACACTAGTCCAGATCTCAATTACACCAAGCATGTTGACATTCCTACTGAATCCTTGTCTGCTGATATGGCTGAAAATCGTTTTAGTAGTAGGGATGTTAGTTTAGTTGAGTCTGAGAATAATGGTTGGACGTCTGGACTTTCTTCTTGCACTTCAAGCATAGAAGAAAAAACAACCAGATTTATTCAGAGTGGATACTTGGATACAGTTGATGGTATGTTCGATCTCTTGAATCTTATGCATTACTTTCTTGTCTTAATTGCATTTACGTATATATGTATGTATGATGGCATGCCGTATCGATATACTTATTATTCATGCATGTTTCTGTAGTAATAAAATTCCCTCATGGTGAAAAATTTAATTGAAATCTGTTTCAGATGATAAAAATGACATAACTCGTGAAAGCGATCCTGACGAAACTAAAGAAAGTGTAGAAACAACCAAAACTGATGAGTACATAGGAGACAGCGATGGTGGTCAGAAAAGTGTCAGGACGCCACCAAATGGAAGTGCCTTAGTATTGGAAGAGGTTACTCATGCTACAGAAGTGAATAGCTCTGACAGGTGAGTCTAAACGTCAAGGTCTAGTATGTTGCTCTTGATCACTATTTGCCTTTTTAAAGTGATCCTAGATTTTAAACCCAAGCGTAATATTTGGTGTTTCTCAAGAAACTGGTATTGTTTAGATGTCTATTGAATGAAAAGAACATTAAATTGTTAGCCTATTAGTGGAAGCCACGCCAAGCTTTTATGTCATTAATGCATGAGTTGATATGCATCATCCGTGGTCTACCTCAAACTTTTTATTTTTCGTTTACAGTAATAACGGTCAGAGAGATGGGATTGCTGACCTGAACACGGATCCACATGATGAGGTCTTGAAAGATCCTGCTTATTGAACTCTCACAAATTGATCTTAAGTCATTGAACTTTAACTAAATTTCGTATTCATGCTCATAGAACTTTGTTCTGAAATGATGCAGACCAGGAAACAGGAAAATCAGGTTGAAATTACTCGGCTGAGGTCCATGCTGGTACATTGATTGCTTTCTCTCAATATAAGGACCGGATAAAGTGAATTTTACTAACTAACTTTGTTGGTAATTTATTGCTTGGTTAGCATCAAAAAGAGCTAGAGTTGTCAAGGCTGAAGAAGGAAATTGAAAAGGAAAAGGTAAGCGACTACTCTCCAGAACATATTGTAAATAGGTATCCATTAACAAAAGGGCACATGATTTGGTAGGTTTCATACATCTGTTAATACTTGGATGATACTCTCCTTGATGTTTCTCTTGTCTCATATTCTTGCAAAGGCTGATACTTGTTTGTATTCCTAATCTCCAATTTCCTGGGTTCAGCTGTCTCTTTCAGTTCTCCAAAGACAGGCTGAAACAGAGATCCATAAGGCTCAAATGCTTATCTTAGAGAAGGATGCTGAATTGCAAGAAGCTGAGGAAAATCTTTCAGGATTGCAAGAGGTAGCTTAGTTAAGCTTCATAGGTTTGAGTGTCATGAATTTGTTGAGAACTTGATATTAATCTTTTTTTTTTGGCTGTATGTATTATAATATTTCTCTAGCCAAAGATTAATTGAAGTGAACTTTTGCTTCAGGTTGTGATTGAATATTGCGGAGATGGTAATGTTGTGGAAGTGACTGGCAGCTTCAATGGGTGGCAACACCGAGTGGGAATGGAACTTCAAGCATCCAAGTCAATCGGGTTAGTATTGGTCCTCACTCCTATTTCTTCTTGCCTTCGACAAGCAGCATTTAGATTCCTCTCAAATATTTTGCTTCTGATGATGAAACATGTGAAAGACAAGTGACGTTGCTTCTATGGTGTTTACAATCATAATCCGTTGATGTTTTATTCTACCTGTTTAATTTTATTGCAGGAAACAGAAATGCTGGTCGACATTACTGTGGTTATATCCTGGTACATATGAGATCAAGTTCATCGTGGACGGTCAATGGATAACGGATCCTCAAAGAGATTCGGTTACAAAAGGACACATCACAAACAACATTCTCAAAGTACACAGATGATGATTTCGTGTTTTTACTGTCTCTTTTCGAGTTGAATTCACTCCATATGATAGGCACGGGCTTGATCAGGTGAAAGGAGCAGAGCAAATAATTTTAACGTTTGATTAGCCTCTTCAATGATTTCAAGATAGGGGTAGACGATGTACAAAATTATTACTTCATGTAAATGATTAAAAAATACATTTATGTCTTATAGTCTTACATAATGAAAAAAAAGAGAACAAACTGGGGTTCAGGTCCCTTAGAATGCAACATAAGCACCCTGCTTAATGACAAAATGTATAAAAGTAAAACCCCTATGGGCTACTTTCCTACGAATTCCATGATTTAAAGTTGATAAGACATTCAATTTAAAGGTTTTATTTTTTTCCTTTCCACAATAACTGATTCAGTTTCTTTATAAGTGTCAGATTCTTCCTATCTTCTCCAGTTACTCTCTCTCGGATTCTGTAACCGGTACATAGAAGCCACTCAAGTGCAGCACTGAAGCTGCTTCTCATGTTCAACCGGTTCTTAAGCTTGTGTCTATTTGACTTCTACGAACACATCTTTCTTGAATTTCTTGCATAGTGCCTGTACAGCTGAGTCAATCCGCGCATTGTCCTGTCAAACAAAAAGAAGAGACCTTAATGAGCTTTGAAAAAGAGGAAAACAAATAAAACCAGAAGATCTGTCTGTACCTTTCCCTTCAAGCAGATGATGATAGGACCTTGTCTAGATTTCCGGTAACACCCTGATGAAGATTGCAGTTAAGACAGAGATTTTAGATGCTCTCAAAGTTGACAATACTAGACAAATCAAAGATTTTATACCAAGATATATGTCTGGAAACTCGAGAACAAGTTTGGACAGAGGCTCTGCAACTTCAACCTGCATTTTGGTAGTGAGTGTTTAATCAGCACAAAGGAAGCCATGAATCTATCAGGAATTATAAATCTTGGTTCAAACAAAGATTTTTGTATGAGAAGCGTAGAAGTAGTGAATGTTTGGTTAACTAGCTCAAAGCAAGCCATCCCAAAAGATAAGGTGAAATGGAAAGTAAAACATACATCTGTTAAAGATGTCATCAAGCGCCTTGACACATATATCTCCACGAGTGAAGAACCTCCACCCAATTTAGTTAGCTCGGTCAGACAATCCCACTCTTTCTCGAGCTCCTCAGTGTTTGTAGCCGCAAGAACGATCACATTGCGACACTTGATCTACAGATATTGACCCGTGCTCATATAACAAACTGGCGTGGAGGGATAACCCTGAAACATTATAACTTTGAATGGAGTTTTGAGAGCACATACCAATGGCACTGCAAGCTTTTCATGATGCAGTAGTTCCGTGATTCCTTCCGGTAACTGAGCCATCTGAATTGAGAAAAGCAATAAACTTGGTGAGAAACCATATGGAATGACGAAAACTCATTGCAAAGCGACTCATACTATAAAATTTAGCTCATACTGTCTGAAGAGATATGTATATACACATAATTCTCATGGCCGAACTCACCTCATTCCTGTCACCTGTGCACTGCTCGCTGATAAGATGCCTAAGGTATTCCTCAAACTCTTCATCAGGTGCCTGAATAAACAACGTTATTAGCCCCTCGCATTGTGGTGATCCTTTTTCACTTATTCACACTCAGATGCATTGAGATATTAAAGCATCTATAAAAACTATCTTAACCATGAGTTTGTGTTCAAATCAAAAAGGTACTTACCAGGCGAACCCCAAATGCCTTAGCAATACCAGCCAAAGTAACATCTGAATGTAAAGGACCAACTCCTCCATAAATGAATACCTCCAAAAGCATCAAGCAGAGAAAATCTGTCAGAAGCTTAGAAAGGCAACCCCACTTTAGTTTTATGATCATCTGTTTAAAGGACTTACCATATCACTGGTAGACCTTTGGCGGTCAACTTCCTCAGATACAGAATCTATCTGATTAAAGAAACACGGAGAAGCAATAATCGATTATTAAGCCGATCGAAGAAACTTTGTCATTCTCTGATTAACATGTTTCCATGGATGAAAAATAATGCAACAAAGACAATGAGTAGATCTCACTCACATCATTCCGAAGGACAGCTGTTTGTTGTACAGACCAACCAACAGAAGTCAACTTTTTACACAGAGACAGTCCTAATTGATCCTCAACAGTGCCAGACCTGAGCTATGGAACAGATAAATGGGTCGGAAGAACTTCATTGCCTAGTAGATAAGTAACCATGCAGACATCTTTTCAATGTGTGGTTGACCTAACTCTAATGTTCTGTAAAAATAACTACAAATAAAGAGCCTGATATAATAAGAATTAATGACTTACAGAATCTCATCGCCAACAGCAATAACTGAGGCCAAAAGCACCTCGTGTTTATGTGATTCAGTATCTACGTCACTATTGATTGAAGCAATTTTTTTGACTCTCCCTGCTCTCTCTAATCTCCCATCAGAAAGCAAATAAGCAGGTTTGAATTTCTCTTTACTGCTGGTGTCGTTAACAGACAATAATGCGTTGGGAACAGTATCATGAATACTCCCAATTGATGTATACCTGCATTCCAGAAAAAAAAAAATAAGACAAATTGGGAAAGACATAAATAACTTTTTAAAGTTCAAATTGTTAAGAGGACTTTTACCCCTGGTCATAAAGACTGCAGTACTTGACCTTGCAAGTCAGGAGAAATGCCCACACATCTCTGCATAGGAAACATTAGGAAAATTCAGAATAAGAATGGAAAACCTAAGCATCAAACGAAAATAAAAGATCACAGCACTGTAAAATTGCTCTAGTTCCCGGTTCTCCTACGCCTTTATTTGGATTAGACTATCGTACTTCTGCTAAACCAATGACAGTGTCCACTAGTTATAGTTTAATAGACTTTCTCATTATACAAAATATATACCAGTAAAATTGAGCTCAAGATTTTCTGCATGCAACGCATACCGAAACATAAGTAACTAACAGATAAAGCAATAAGAAGATATGATTAAGGAGAAAAAGATACCTGTACGACCAATCCAATATAGGATTCACCCTCATGAAGGGCGGCCATCCAGGTGAACTAGGAGAGAACTGCTCTTGCCCAACCTGTATAAATTCAGTGGGAAGTAATTAATCACAGAGATCATATTTTTTACACTAAAATATTTGCATCTGAGTCTTGAGATTAAAGATTTGTAGTGAAGCTAACCGCAGTAGGATCACCAATTCGGACACCAAGAAAAATAGCTCTAATAGGGTTAGCCTTTAATAATGCCTCTAACCCAGATTTAAAATCCTGGCGGATGATATCAAGTTGCAGATTGTAACTACAAATAGAGAATAATATGATTAGCTAACCAATAGATAATATTATTTTAAAGCATACACGGTTTAACAATCTTACCCGAAGTGCTGTCATCTTCAGTTAAAAGATATCAGTAAAAGAATGAAAAATGAACGCAGAAGAAGTCTTACGTTTGAGCTGCATCATATGTAAATGCATTGATTTCAGTGAAGGCAGAAGGGCTCTCGAAATATATGGTCCGGACCGGAAAACTTGATAGACCTCCATTGGAACAACTCTGCTCTTTCTTATGCAAAAAATAGCCAGCTCTAAGAAGATGCAACAACACCTAAAATTATGATGAGAGCCATTATTATTACCTAGAAACCAGGATTGAAAAAAAGATCAAAACAGGAGACTTTTGGAAGGGGACAGTTGTAACTTACAGTAGAGTCCTTTCCTCCATTAAAACTAAAGGCGACCTCTTCAATACTGTAGAAGTCAACAAGATCAATATTTTCAAGAATCAGAAAAGAATTGCATTTAATAACCTTGTGTAATGTTTGTATAGCATACACAAACAATGAACACACAAGCACATGGCAAACAAGTAATGAAGAGAGAGCATCTTTAATTTCCTAATGGTACAAATCTTATACACGTTTTGGATTGGATTGTCAACACTTATATCTGATTATGTCTTGCCCACTCCAATCGATTATAAAGACACCAAGGTCTTCTAATCAGAAATAGGATTTGCAGCAACGTAGAGCCAACCTTGTCATTATTTTGCCTAAAAACATCTTCTGTAATACAAATCTGAGGGGTGATTTTCCGATCCTGATAGTTGACCCTCTAAAAGATGTAATCTAACTTGACAAATCCATTAACCTTTATTACTTTTCTCATGACAAGATCTTCACATGCATAACTCATCCATAGAGAAAAAGGATGAATTTTTCGATTGTGCAATGGACATGGCCATATAAGGTTAAACTCTAAGCAGTTTACTAAGAATTACATTAAAAGAATAATCATTGAGAAGATCAAATACTGAAAATCCATCCTACGAAAGGGATCTTCTCAAACGATGATATCTCTAGTAAATTTAACTCCATAATCCTCAAAATCCTTTTCACTTTAACTAAATCCAGCAAATATCTCTCAACAATAAACTTCCAATAACGGCATCTCACCAAAATGTAACTTTTTTCAGATTGTCAAAGATAAATCACGCACGTCCCAAGAGGACAAATTTTGCTTCACCTTAAATCTCTCTAGCAACAAGTGTCAAGATAATGAATCTGAAGATCGAAGACTTTCATGAAGTAAGTATAATAGACCAAACCAATATAGAGAAAGAGAGAACTCACGAGTAAAGAGCAAGAGCTCTTCTAATGACGAAGATGGCGTTATTGTACTTGGTCTTCAACCTCTTATCGTCGCTTTCTCCGATCGCTTTGTCGATCTCCATCAATCTCTTCTCTCCTGATAAACCACAAAATGCAAGTATCAAAATCTACGAAAAGAAAACCCACAAATTGGCAACGTCAATGTTAAGGAATTCAATACCAAGCCGTTGCTTTAACAGATTGAGAAGTATGTATGGATTTATGAACAGTTGAATAACTCAAAGTTCTCACCTTATCCGACGACTGGAAATGAATTTTCGCCGGCAGTATTTAGATTGCTGGAGATGAAGAGAAAACAGAAGGAAAAATTTTTGGTTTTGGACAAAGAGATTCTTCTTCAATTAAAAACGGTATTTATCGATATTTTATTTTCCTTTTTATTCCAAAGTTCCAAACTTTTTATTGCCACACCCAATTTATCTAAAACCCACCAAAAATCTGAAAATTCAGAGATAAAAAACAATGATGAATATTGACAAAGGAACAAAAACTGAATTAGAAAAAACAGAGAAAGACAAATGAATTTTATTTTCTGAGAGCATTGACAAGATTATGAAACACATTTCAAAGTCATATGCATTGAACCTAATAAGCCAATAATTATATTATTAGCTCAAATCAGTACAATGACCGATAAAGGGTCGATTGACAGGGTCTTTTGATGAGTCTAATACTCTTCTAAAACTCAATCATGTTTTATTAATTGAGCATAAAAGAAAGAGAGCATAATGCTTTTTAAGTACTTCATAAGTCTATATACTTAAATAGAGTTTTTCCTAAACATAAAACATTAATAACTATTAAAATACTATTTTACATTTATTATAAATATGATTAATATTCTGTAGATAATATCAAAAAATTTAATAACGTCTAATTTTGTAATTTTAATACTAAATGATCACTACAATTTCAATCACATATCATAAACTAGCTTATAGTCTTTGTTATGCTTATGCTCTATAATATAAGGTGTATGTCCGTTAATGCTCAATACCTATGATTTACCAATAAGCCCAAAGTTGCATGCTTTTGTCGACAATGTTAATTCGACTACTAATCCTTATAAATTTGTCGGTCAAAATTGAGTAAATATTTGATTAATAATAAGTTTATAACTAATTTAGAAGTTTCCTTTTCATTGAATGGATTAGTAGTCACGGTCAACGAATTTCCTTTTGACTTTTCTTTGGGGAAAAAGAGTGAGTGCGGTGCGGCGCCACTCCCAATGCGTTTTGACACCTAACACACACACAATGGCAATCGCAATCACCAAACGCAGTCGCGCCTATCATGATCATACACGTTTTTATTTAACCAACATCTCAGGTTCAACTCTGCTGTTTCTTTCAAGTCCAATACCAAAATCATTCGTTAAAGAAAATAACAAAATTGTAATAAATAATCATATGGAGATTATCTGTTATATATCACATGGTTAACATCATTAAGGTCAACCAAATGGCATCTTTATGTTGGTCTAAATACGCACCCATCAAGAATAATAAATAATTAAACATAAGCATGATCCTTGTCTTTGGGAAGAATATTCAATAAACCTAATTCATTACATGTTCATTGGTTTGACAATGAATGAATACCAAAGTTTCTTCTATCTCCTGGTTATTTTTTAACCAGAGATGTTAGTTAACCTAAATAATGGATTAGAGCCTGCAACTATATTCTGTACCAAGAATCTCTTTCGGTTACCTAATCGAAAAGACCATCCTCATGCCAAAAATCGACCAGAAAATCCACCATTTCCTGCAAATTTTCACATCCGAAAAGTTAAGACCAATGTGGGTTTAAAAGAAATTGTTTTTGAAGGAAACAAGGTCCAAGATTTTAAAAATGGACCAGTAAAACGAACTTAAGAAGAAGAGAAAATGTTTTTGGAGTATAGTGGGAACTCACAGCTAGAGGGATGGGCTTGTGAAATGGAGTGTTGGATAGAAGCAAGTCTTCGTAAGTGGCGTTGAAGCTATTTAGAGTTGAAGAAAGAGTTTCAAACTGTTAACATATGTAAAACCTGAAGCTTGAAGATTCTAAAGTGCTGTGCAATGATGATTAAGCTTTGTTCTTTACCTTATTACAGGTTCACCACACTTCTCTGAAATCCTTTTAGACGGATCTCCAACCCACTTCTTTCTCATCTCTTGCCAGGCAAGCTCAGCTGCACGATAAATGGCAATTGAATTCACAATTTAAAATAATGTGAATTCTTCCAAAGAAACTGAGCAACATAGATGTGAAGGGTGTCAAAGCTTACCATGATTGACAAAGTTCTCAGTCGATTCTTCTTTATCATTGCTTGAATTACTAGAAACATTAGCAGAATCAAAATTAGCTTCCATTGCCCTTATAAAGATCCTTTGTAGAATCAAAGACAGATCAGAATGCCCGAACCTTAGACGCTTGAACCGAGACAGAAAAACTCTGGAAAAACAAAAATATTTTAATCACTTTAACAGGAAACAAGACATAACAATTCACCTACACTTACACTTTGTTAAACCAAGATACTCAGCAACCATATTCACTAGCAACTACTGGTAGTCTTAAGAGTCAGATTGACACTACAATATGTATGAATCGCACAATTGGAGGTATTGCATATTTCTATTCAATAAAGAGAAGAACCCTAAAACTTATCCTGGATGGCAAAACGCAAAAGATCAGAAGATGAACGTGATGTTCTCTTTTAATATTATAGATAGATATCAAATGAATCATATTCTTTATTAAATTACACATTATTATCAAATAACATATAATATCAAATGTCATGTGATGAACAAATATCAATGATCTGTATTTTTGTTATTGAATATCATATGTAACTATACAAATATCACATATTCTAATCCATGTTCGATTATATATATTTTTGTTTTGATAAGCTTATTTTGTGCTGACTTTTAGATTTCAACTTGATATTCATAATATTTTTGTTTTTAAGTTGATCTTGTGATTTGTTAGGGTTATAATATTTATGAGATTATAATCGATGCCATCAAGTAATTAATATAATGTTTATTTTAAAGATAATATAAATTTTATGAGATTACTTTACAACTTTGATGTCAATATTTTGTATTGATAGATTATTTATATGTATTTAATATATATATTATACCTTAATATCTATCAAAATTATTAAAACATATAGTTGACATCCATATTATTTGTTATTAATTGTTATATATAATATTTTTTATGTTTATCTTGTGCTGAGATTATAATTGTTAGAATTAAATTTGTTGGGATTTGTTTGTTATACCTTAAACGTTATTTGATATGATATGGATTAAAATGTAAACTTATTAAGATTTTAGATTTTTTCATAATTATTTTTTCTACAAAGGGTTTAAAAATATAATTTTCTACAAATTCAACGTTGTTGTCCTAACTGAGATTTTCTTTTAATAGTATAGATAAGATAATTTTAGACATTTTTCATATTGTTTATTATTTATTGATATCTATGTTATCTACTTAAAAAATATAAAATTTAAATCAATATATTTGTTTGGGTTTAAACCGAAAAATCCAAAAACCGAATAAATCCGACCCAATCCGATCCGATATAAATTTGGGTTTAGTTTGGTTACTAAATGTTTTTACCAAACAACCTGTAATCCGAATAACCCGATCCAAATCCGATCCGATACCCGGATTGAACAGGGCTAGTATCAACGGTTTCACCAATGGAGGATATTACAGAGATTCTTCATTCCAACCAACCACAATTTGGCAAAATCATAAACAAGACACAGAGAAAGAGATGTAACCTTAGCTAATCACGATATTTGATGGGCAGAATCAACGACGCCGACAAAAGTAACAGAAGAATTTGGAAAAAGGAAAGCAGAATCCAATGGCATGTGTTCTAATTACGACTTAATTCGCTAACGATATCTTAGTATTTAAACAATTATAATTATGATATTAGCAAGACCGACCTTAGCTCAGTTGGTAGAGCGGAAGACTGTAGTAGTTGCTGTAATCTTTAGGTCGCTGGTTCGACTCCGGCAGGTCGGATTTTTTTAAAAAATTTTGTTATTATTTTGCGCATGAGAATACTTTATAAGTGGCTTTTTCTTCTTCTCATATTTCTCAAATCCACCATAGATCAAATAACTGATTACGAAACTATTCGTATTAGATTCGTTACTAAAATATTTATGCAGTAATAGTTACATTAGGAGCGTCTGAAGATGGTTACAAAAGATAGACAAGTTAGCCGCTTTACATTAGCTTGTCAATATAAACAAGTTTAATCTTCTAAGCATAGTTTAACTTTTGCATTGTAATAAAAAGTAAGCAGTTCTACCTTTTCCCTTTTTCATTGCGATTAGTTCCTAAGAAGCTGCAATCTATCATCGGTTAAGAGACCGAGCAGACCCGAACCATTGAGGCGAGCGTATTTCACGTCTTGAAGAGGGTGATGACTTGACAATGGGAACCGTTGAGAGACAGCAAAAGAAGAAGGATCTTGCAAGATGAGCTCCCGAGTGGACTCATTACATGATGCAAAGAGTTGATTCCTTTCCTCACCAAAGTCGATAATTGCTGTTCTTGGCAAACGGATGGTATCTACAAAAGCTTGTGTGGATGACAGTTTCTCATAATAAGAAACAGCACCTCGTCTCTTCAGAGATACATGAAATCCATCAACGCTATTAGTATTGCGATTACTGACTCTTGTTTGAGTAAACGAAGGCTGAGTCTGAGTCAGGACTGTATCATCAGAAGATCCAACTCTCGGCCTATAAGAAGCCACTATATGATCGCTGCGAGGACAATACGAGGAGGATATGCAAACTCCTGGGTTTCCCGTTTCAGAAACTAATGATGGGCTAACAAAAAGGAAAAAAACAAAGTTATGATGGGTTAGAGCCTAGAAAATGCATTGATATTTTTATTCAAGCAGATGCTAAAGTTCTGTCATATCAATTTCCTGGAAGTATTTTTTAGTCAACGAGAATTGTAGGTTTGGTTTCATGAGATGTGAACAAGTATCAATGTCAGAGAAACAGAAAACCTCACCTTCCCTTGCTGCCACTAATGCTCCACTGACTCAGCCCTATGGAAGAAGCAGATAAGAGGGCACGGACATCAGAAGTTGGAGTGGGATTGGAGGAGAGATGATGGATAGTATGAACTGGATTGGTTGTTAAGCCAGTCAACGATGCAAAAGGTCCTGTGGTTTGACGCATGTCAAATACTAAAACCATTCCATTCTGTAGGCCAGCATAAATATGATGAGAGCTGTTGAGATCCCAAGAGCAAGACCAAGGTGCAGCTGGTAGATCATAGGATAACACAGTGTTGTGGCTCTCCAAGCTTATAACAGATAAATTTTTCCCTAGAGAACCAAATACTGCAAGCCCATTATTGTGAGGGGACAGGTGAAGATCTTTAATTGCTCTAGTGGTAGGAGGCAACAAAATATCATCAGTCTCATTCGACGAATGTAGGCTCATCTGCAATATTTTAAGAAAAGGTCAAATAGTTGCATCATTTAAACTAGTGCAAGACAAAAAATAAGAGGCAAAGAAAGAAAAAAATCTTACTTGTGTAAGCACAAACTTTCCACCAACACCTGAGAGCCTACGGGCAAACAATAAAATTTGTCTACCACCATCTATGTCAAATATACGGCCGCCATTAACTAGTACTTCTCCCTACGGAAAAATGGATGAAAAGGAACTTTATAATGTGTATTACACACATCAACAAAATTGCATGACATACAATACTTCAGCCAAAAACTGTAAAACAATGGGTCTAGAATGGAGCACTATGCCACACCTGATATCTGAAGCTGCAAGAAGGAGTATGTCCATGATGTTCTTGGTAGATCTTATGACCTGCAGGCATGCGCTTACAACTGTTTAGGAAGATATATGCATTGAATTTCACAGGGGAAAGAAAAACATTTATAACAATTTGGTAATGAAATGCCATGAATTAAGTCCTAAGGTCAGCATGAAAACAATGGCACGACAGCATATGCATTGAGGCAATTCATACAATAATATGGTGCAAGCATGGAATCTGAAAAGTAAAGGATTTTAGGTAACACAGAAAAGCCAACCACATAACATCTGATCTAATGAATAGATGTAATGTTAACACAGCTGCAGCCTGCATGGGTTACAACCATGAAGCATGTTATTGTGTGCTTACCAGGTATATATTGCTCCTGCGAAGCCACATTAGACTGTCTATGTGCACTCATAGACGTACTTTCCATATTAGCTATCTTCTGCGAAAACAAAATATCTAGCCATGATGCTAACAAGGAGTAACAGGAGTGATAGTTATGTGCATAAAAAACAAAACAAAAAACAAAAAGGTAATCTTAAGTCCCAGGAAAATAAATGGAAACTTTTAGTCAAACTAAGGCACTCAGGTCCCTTCTAAATGATACAAATTAATAAAGTAAACCTAAACTATCACAATCGCCCCAGGCTTAAAGCAGTATGTTAAGAGTGACCAAGTAACAATATACTCTTAGAATGTACCTTCTTAAGCTTATTAACTTCTAATCGTAGCTCTGCTTCCACTTTTCTCCATTGAGCTTCTTTGTTACTCCAACTTGCAGTCTGCATGACATGTAAGAAATATTGCTCAACACTACACAAATATGTTCCTATCCACTGACACAGAAGTAACCCACATAGACGACTAATTATGAAGACATAAAGAGGTCTAGGTACTCAAGAAAATCTTCTTTTGAATGATCTTAAAGCAATATTAAAAACTACGCTCAGAATAGAACCGACTGAGTATAGCAATATCATGAACCATCTAATCAGTAATTCCTCTTACCTTCTGATCAACTGAATTTAACTTGTCCTCGAGATATAAGATTCTCTGCGAATATCAAAAGAAAAAAGAATATCAGATCTTCATACCAAGATTTGCTTTAATGTATGTATTTTCAGAAAACCACTCAATATATGACCTTTTGTGCTTCATCATCTACTGCAGCAACTCGTGATGCATAGATTTTTCGGACATCTTTTAGGCTACATTTCCGGTTGCATTGGGGACACTAAGCAAAAAAAAAAGCCAATGTGACTCTATGAGTAAGATAATTATCAAAAACAGCAAAAGGATTTGAAAAACTACATAACAACCACACAACATACCTTTCCTACACTTCGCCGCTGCTGTAACCACTTCTTGATGCAGGAATATCCATACAAGTGTCCACAGGGTAGACAACTTATATCACACAAAAATAAAAAGACAGGAGAACAGCATAAGTTGCATTCATAATCTTGGATGAGACCAGAGTTATCAATTAATGGGAAGGGATGCTCGTCTCTATCCAACTTAACAAAACCTAATTAACTAAGAACTAGATAAATTACTGTCTAAATCATCAAGATTGATAGAACTCGATCGTGAAAAATCAAACTGCTAAACCGTATCATAGAATGTGAAGAGCCAACGAATTCCAAACATGTGAACAAATCTCAAAAGTTAAAGAAACCCAAATTTTGTTCATACAATTACTGGAATTGAGATTACCAGACTTGGTGTTCGCCGCCGTTGGTCCAAACTTCCATACAGATCAAACAGAATAATCCCTCAGTTTCTCCGGATTTCCATTCCCAATTTTCTTGCGATCCTGAAGACGAACAAGCACTTTGTGACCTTGTCTGATTCTCTTTCTCTTCACTCTCCTTCTGTGAAATCCTAGGTGATTCTACCACAATGATGGGTTCCCTGGTTTGGGGTTCGTCATCTTCCTCCTCTTCTTCTTCGGTGTCTTCTTCGTCGTCAGTGTCTTCTTCGTCGTCGGTGTCTTCTTCGTCGTCAGTGTCTCCTCCTTCTCCAACTATAAACCCATATTCTTCTCCTACTCGCTCCTCAGGTTCATCGAATTCCACGATTGATATTCCGCCACCACTGAAGGTGTAACGCCGGCGACGCGGCATTAGGTCTAAAACCTAAAATTAAAGCGCCAAACGAATGGCTCCGTTTTGTATCAGACGAGAAGAAGACCAAAAGCTTCGCAAATAACTTTTCTCCGGATATGGGAGAAATACCTATATACAGTATATATAACAGACCCGCTAGATGAATTAGAGACTCTCTAAATTTAAAGGAAAAAATTAAAAATTAATGCGGTGAGCGTGGATCGAACACGCGACCTTCAGATCTTCAGTCTGACGCTCTCCCAACTGAGCTATCCCCGCTTGTTGATAAATATAATCGTCACCTCAAATTGATCGGACTGTCCAATGGAATATGTTCGTGACTTTCATGGAAGAAAGGAATTAGATGGGGAGAAGTATTTGTTCATTTTTCACGAAAAAGAAAAAAATGGCGATGGCGAGAAGCATCTCTTACATCACTTCTACTCAGCTTATCCCTCTCCATCGTAGTCCCAACATCGCCATCATAGATGTCAGGTACTTTCATATGCGATTCAATTCGTCGGTTTAAGTTACTATCCTTTATCAGATTATAGCTCGAATCAATCCGATTGGTCTTAGGTTTTGATTTTGCTCAACCATGTAATAATGATATGGGTTTTAGGAAAGTCCTTAACTTTTGAATTTCTGGTTAATTCTGGGATCAGATTGTGAATCAAGTGGAATCTCAATGTTTTCTATAAACTATTAGGAACCTCATGAGCTTGGACCAAATCTTTTGTGGTTAGGTGGGCTGAGTGAAGAAAGAAAGGACTTTTTTTTATTTCTTAGCTAGGTTCTGATACAGAGTTTATGGCTAAAAATCCAGACTTTTTATGAAACTATATATGTAACACTCTGGAGTAATTGTTTGATTTTAAGGGACGAAGAGAGAAATTATGACGGACATATAGCTGGGTCGCTACACTATGCTAGTGGCTCTTTTGATGATAGGATCTCTCATCTCGTTCAAAATGTCAAGGACAAAGACACACTTGTCTTTCATTGTGCTTTGAGCCAGGTGTGTATGTGTTTTACACTCTTTTCACTTTCCCACAATATCTTCTTTTCCCCTTGTTTGTGTTCATTTGATATAGCACAGTCTCGCGGTGCTTGAATGATAACTGGTTTTGGTAGGAGATTCCTTTTCTTAAGTTTTAAGTCCATTTATCGTTTCAAGGTTAGCAATCGGGTTTTCTTACAAAGAGATTTATATTTCTGTTTTCTGCAACATGTCCTCTGAAGTGACCTTCATGTGCCTGAAGGTCTCAATATCCAACTGTTTTTCGATATGGTTTGCCTACTAGTCCACCTATTTTCATGCATTCGACGGAGTAACAACCTCTGATTTGGGACAGTTCTCACTTCTTTGTTCTGTCCGAAGTCCTAACATATATCAATGTGTTTTTTTTTTCACTCGAAATGATGAGATTGCTAAGCCTTGAAACCATTTTTTTGCAGGTTCGTGGCCCAACTTGTGCAAGAAGGCTCGTGAATTATCTCGATGAGAAGAAACAAGATACTGGAATCAAAAACATCATGATCTTGGAACGCGGCTTTAATGGTTGGGAAGCTTCAGGGAAACCGGTTTGTCGCTGCGCGGACGTTCCTTGCAAAGGCGATTGCGCCTGAATCCTACTGAACCATATTGGGAACAAATGGATCCTCCAAACTGTCATGTATTAAACTTGAAGATTATTCATTAATAATCTCTTGCTGATTTGTTGGTTTAGCAAACACTAAAAGTTACTATATTTGTAATCACAGTACTCAAAGGGCTTTTCCGGTATTGTACGTTCATTAAAGTCACGTTTGTTTCTTAACGCCGTCAATTAAAAAGCGCTTTGTGGGTGATATACTCCGTAAGATAAACGCTCGATTCCCAACGTCGTCAAAACCCTCTGCTTGACTCAGCGAGTTCACTTTATTTATAATAGATTTTTAAAGTCATCAAGCAAATCGACGACGACTTCAGGGAAAGTACAATCATATTTTGATCTCTATAACTTTAGCCGCGATTCAACTTTTTGTCGAAATTCCTAATTCCTGAGTCTAGAACCCTAATTTCAATATGGTAAGATTTGATCAATTGATTTGATCAATTCGCTTGTTTTAATTTGGATCTAGTTTTCGTTTGTCAACCTTGCGGCTTCCATTCAATTGTTTGAATCTATTAAGTTCCTGAATTCCACAGGTTTGCGTTATGTGTTTGATACCTCTGTTCCTCGTCCCACTCGTCAATTTGATGCCTCGGATCATCGATTACTTCATGGTAATTGGCTTCTGCTTTCGTGATAATCTTATGTTTTTTATTATCCCACGAAAGATTACTCAGATTCATGGGAATCGAATGTGAGGACCCACAATTCTGAATATTAAGATGCTAGAGTGTTGTATATGGTTAGTCTCTAGATAGCTTTATTTGAATGGACCAATAACAAAATTGAAGATTAGGTAGGGGCACAATTATAAAGGAAGAAGATAATATAGATGAATCAGGGTCACATGATCATGATCTGTGCTTGTAAAAGTGGGTTATTGAGAAGCTATAGCTTTTGTTATCTGCTTGAGGTCGGCTCTTGGAAAGTTAAGATGTTAGTAATCTGCTAGTGTTTTACACCGAATTATGTTTTATTGGTAAATTATGTAGAGATCATGCTTTAGTGTGAACCTTGCAGGTAGTTTGAGTATTAGATGTTTTCTTCTAACCATTATGTTGACTCTTGAGTTTTATATTTGCATACTTAAAAAACATAGGCCAAAGTGTACGCATGGCTCGGGTGGGAGTACAGGAAGCCGGCGAGAGTTCCTCCAGCTTGTCCTTTCAAGCCAGTTGCGAAAAATGACAACGCCACCAAAGTAAGTGAAAAAATTGACTTGCTTGAATGGCGCTTTTTATCCACGGAAAACTACACTCTTTCTTGAAGCGCAGTTGATGGAACATAGCTTCTATTTAACAATATGCCATGAATCCATTAGGCTTTCATAAACTCACACTACTACCTCTGAATGTTCTCTTCTTATCTGATTTTCTGAGTTTGTTTGGACCTTATACATGGTTGCATTTGAATCTTTGTGTTACACTTTCTTGTCACAGGTGGCTACAGAAAATGGAGCTCAAAGTACAGAAACAATAGCTAAACCTGTCCATGCGGAGGAGACTGGTGGAGTTAAGCAGGATTGAAGCCAAGTCATTTCTGTAATAAAGCTTTTGGTAATTGTGGATATGCTATGGATAAGACAAGAAGATGAAATTACCTAATGTGATAATAATATACGTTAAAAGTTTATGGTAAATTTCTGTTGAAATGCTGCATAACATATCGTTTCTGATAGTTTTTCTTCATTACTTCTTTCTTTTTGTGGAGAATCTTTTGCATGTGACTTCACTATAAATAATCATTAGCTTAGTAGAGTGATCCGAATTTTACTGGAGCTAGTTGATTTTATACAGTCTGGATCAGGGAAGCTCAGTGAAACTTGTCAAGAAGAAATGGTAAAAATGATCTATATCAATATATTCCAGTGTCTTCCTCCAGCCTCACACGAGAATACAGGTCAAGAGCCTGCAGATCTTGAGGAAGAGGAGCCTTATTTGAAACCATCTTGGCAACATTTGCAGCTAGTTTATGAGTTGCTACTGAAATATATTGTCCCCGCTGACACAGATACAAAGGTTGCAAAAAAGTATATTGACCATTCTTTTTTGTTGAAGTTGCTTGAATTGTTTGAAATTGAAAATCCAAGAGAAAGGGAGTATTTGAAAACGATTCTTCATAGGATTTATGGGGAGTTTATGGTCCACAGGCCCTTTATTAGGAAAGCAATGAACAATATATTTTAGAGGTTTATTTACGAGACAGAGAGACATAGTGGGATTGGGGAGCTTTTGGAGATTCTTGGTAGTGTTATAATATTATTAATGGGTTTTCCTTGCCAATGAAGGAGGAGCACAAACTCTTTTTGATCAGGGCATTGACATCGCTGCATAAGCCAAAACCAATTGCGATGTATCATCAGCAATTGTCTTACTGCATTGTTCAGTTTGTAGAGAAAGATTATAAGCTTGTGGATACAGTAATCAGGGGATTGTTAAAGTTTTGGTCTGTGAAAAACTGTACAAAAGAGGTTCTCTTTCTTGCCGAACTTGAAGAGGTTCTCGAGGCAGCACAAACTGTTGAGTTCCAACGCTGTATGGTCCCTCTGTTCCAACAAATTGCTCGTTGCCTCAGTAGCTCTAATTTTCAGGTTAATAATCTCTTATGGATTGGTTTTTCTTTTTAATCTGTTCATGGAACCTTTAAATTATGGTCTCTTTGCTATATAGTATCTTGGACCAAAGACTTGTGTCGTGTGGTAATTTACTGAGACATTTGTTTTTGCTTTGTTCATCTGTCATGGAATTTTCTTTGGAGAGCTCAAAACATATCTGGAATTATGCTCAATTACTAGGAATTTCCAATCTCTGATGCTCACATGCGTATATAACTATGCGATGCAGGTTGCAGAACGAGCTCTGTTCTTGTGGAACAATGAACACGTCGTTGGTCTAATAGCTCAGAACCGAAGCGTGATCCTTCCAATCATATTCGGTTCGCTGGAGAAAAACATAAGAGTCTCACTGGAACCAAGCTGTTCATGGTCTAAGCGCGAATATAAAGAGGATGTTCATGGAGATGGACCCTGAGCTCTTTGAAGATTGCCAGCAACAGTACGAAGAGAAACAAGCCAAATCGAGACAAGTGGAAGAGCAACGACAAAATAGGTGGAGAAGATTAAATGATGTTGTTGAGGAGCGAGAAAGAGAAGATCGTATGATCACATCATAGAAAAACAACAAAACACACCAAACTTCTCATTTCCACTAATCGTGCTAATATTATTTATTTATTTATTTGGTCTTCAATCAAAAGTCTTTTTTTTTGTGGTCGAATTCAATCAAAAAGTCTTTATTTTCTTTTGAAATATTTTTTATTTTCCAAATTTTGATTATATAACACAAAAAAGTATTATAATCCCACCAGTAGACAAAAACAATAATATAAAGTGTCGGTGACAAAAAAAAAAGTGTCGGTGCATGATGGAAGTGTCTGTGCCGGGAAGTGTATCAGAGAGTTCAAAACCACCGCACATTGTGGTGTTTCCATACCCAGCACAAGGCCACTTACTTCCGCTTCTTGAATTGACTCACCAACTCTGCCTCCGTAAAGTCAATGTCTCCGTCGTTGTTACCCCCGGAAACCTAAGTTATCTCTCTCCTCTTCTCTCCGCCCATCCTTCCTCCGTCTCCTCCGTCGTTTTCCCTTTTCCTCCTCACCCCTCACTCCCTTCCGGCGTCGAGAACATCAAAGAAGTCGGAAATTCCGGAAATTTCCCAATTATGGCCTCTCTTCGTCAGCTTCGCGACCCAATTATCCTCTGGTTCCGATCTCACCCGAATCCTCCGACCGCTCTCATCTCTGATTTCTTCCTCGGATGGACTCACAATCTCTGCAATCAAATCGGTATTCCTCGATTCACTTTCTTCTCCAGCGGCCCCTTCTTAGTTTCTGCTCTCCAATTTTGCTTCGAAAACATGGATCAAATCAAATTAACGGATCCAATCCATTTCCTGGATCTTCCTCGTGCTCCAATCTTCAAGGAAGAGCATCTTCCGTCTTTAGTCCGAAGATCCCTCCGAGCTACGTCACCGGATCTCGAAACAATCGAAGAATTTTGCATGAATTTCCTGAGCTACGGAGCTGTTTTCAATTCCTCCAAGTGTCTTGAAGATGAGTATCTTGAGTACGTAAAACGGAGAATGGGTCATGATCGCATATTCGCAATTGGCCCGCTTTGTTTAATCGGGTCGGGTCTTAAATCCGATTCAGGTTGTATAGACCCAAATTTGCTGAGTTGGCTTGACAAAGCCCCAAACAGCTCAGTCCTCTACGTTTGTTTCGGAAGTCAAAAAGTATTAAATAAAGACCAGTCTAATGCTCTGGCTCTGGGTCTCGAGAAAAGCATGACCCGGTTTGTTTGGGTGGTTAAGAAAGAACCGATACCCGATGGGTTCGAAGATCGGGTTTCCGGACGGGGAATAGTGATTAGAGGATGGGTCCCACAGGTGGAGTTATTACGACACGTGTCAGTTGGTGGGTTTTTAAGTCATTGTGGATGGAACTCGGTGCTTGAAAGCATAACGAATGGGCCCGTAATCTTGTGTTGGCCCATGGAGGCGGACCAGTTTGTTAATGCAATGTTGCTTGTGGATCATTTAAGTGTTGCGGTAAGGGTTTGTGAAGGAGGTGATGAAACTGTGCCCGATCCGGTTGAGTTGGGTCGGGTCATAGCGGAAACAATGGGTGAAGGAGGACGCGAGGTGGCTGCTCGGGCCAAGGAACTACGCCGGAAAACTAGAACGGCCGTGACAACTGGAAGTTCGATTGCTGATTTACAAAGACTTGTCAAAGAATTTGAAATAGTCTAATTGCTACTCTATCACTAGAAATTAAATAAATATTTCAAAAAAATGTTATCTTCTTCTTTCATTTTTATGTTAATAACCAATTATTTTGTGAGCTATATTTTGAGTGGAGATCTTGCTAATATTTGTACCATTTGCTTAGGTTCTAA
>WJSH01008675.1:0-31447 GCA_009757365.2 Lepidium campestre | reverse complement strand
GTAAAAAAAAAAAAAAAAAAAAACGTGTTAACCGGCAAGTAAAAACACATGGGTCATTACAAGTATTGTCTAAGTGATCATTGCAAGTTGAAACAACTAATTAACGGTTTCAGACAAATCTTGCAAAAAGGGTTTTGTAAGGATGATGAATGATCGGATCGGTGATTAATTATTATGTTGATTATTAAAATAGAACAAAGGTATATGCTTTGCTTAAGGTGAATAGTGAAGCTAGCTAGTTGGCAAGTTATGGCTTCTTTTGGCGGCCAAGCAATTCTCTCTCTCTCTCTTTCACACACAACACACACAATCCTCAACGCCAAGACTTATAAGTAATATATGCTAAGCTTCACATTACACTCAAATATATTCTTCTTATTAGTCTATTCTTTTTATGATTACACGTTAACAAGATTTAATCATTGAGCCGAGATGACAACTAATATGGACAGTTGAATGATTATAAGTTGGATATCAACCAAGCTCTAAGAATTTTGCTTACAAAGTTTCTATCAAATTATCGGTAATAGATTATATAACAACGATCTATAACTCAAACCTTTAACTCGAATTTCTATGAAAATAGTTGTAAATATGAAAATCACACCTTAATAATTACATATAATTTATGTCAAATATTTAAGAAACTAAGGGAGGTTACTAGCTACAACGAATACATATTATTAGCTAATCACAAGATTAATAATGGATTGGTCAAATAATTGGATGACCAAAATAAAAATCAATGTACACATCTTAAGAAGAGGCGCAAACATAGGAAATGATATATAATATTAAATTCGTTTTATAGCTAATATGAATATAATTAAATATAGAATATGTATAGAAGTAGGATCATGATTCATAATTGTGTGTTGTGTAATTGTGGGGTGGCTCAACTGCACATGAACTGCTCGACCCAAACTTCGATTGCCTTTTACTTTCCAATCAATTAACTTAATTAATTAATCACCAAGCTAAGTTCAGTGTACATAAATCCACAATGATTAGTACTCTTATTAACAATACACCTAAAAGTCGACGTATTTTCAAGTTTAATCTCTACTTTCATCGCTTATATTTTTATATATCATATTTCAATTTGTATCGTAAATGTATTTTGTTAATAAGCTGTAAATTGATGTGGAATATTGTATTTTTGGTTGACTAAAACTAAAACCATTAAATATAGACTATAGGTTTATCATTTATTTTCAATTAGCATTGTGGAGGTATAAATTTGAATCATGACGTATCAATGATATTTATGTATACAACTACACTATAAAATGTGATTTATAATATTTAAGAATTTTAGTCAAATATAATGTAATATACAAAGAAGAAGAAAAAACAGTTTGACCAAATATAAGAGAAAGGAAAAATACATATATGGATTAATTCATGATATATTTAGAATACGTAATTCAATATGATTTCTTTCTTAACTAAATACATTACATATTGGCAAGTATCAAAAATCATTAAAAAAATTGTGCACTCAAATTGTAGAAGGACACTCTACTTGTAACTAAAGATACAAAGTCTAAAAATATAAATGTCAATTATGGGTTTTCTCCAAAATAAAATCTAATAAGATATATATACTAGTTAGATTATGCATCTCTAAAATTAATAAATATTAATAAAATTATATGTAATTCATAAAACAAGCAAAACAAAGTTCACAAAAAAAAAGAAGAGAAAATAGAAATTAAATAATTGAAGAAGAAGAGCAAAACAACAAGTGGTTCCAGGCTTGCAAACCAAAACTTCCAGAAAGGAATCCTTCACCAAAAGTTATTTGGGGTTTGCTTCTTTTCTCATCTTTTCTCTAATATATACTTTTATATATATACAATCAACAATACTGTTTTGTATAAACAAATACATTCACATATTTATAAATATACACAGAGAGATACTTAAACACATATAAACCAAACCCACCAAACACTCTTTGATACTTCTCTCTCCATAAATACATTTCTCTCTCTCGATTGAGTTCTTGAAATACAAATCAAGAGCAAAGAAGGATCAGATCATGACAAGTGTTCATGAGGAGAGTGGAGACCAATCACGTCTTGTTCTCCTCATCAAAGGCAAACGCACCAAACGTCAGCGTTCTGCGTCTCCTCTTATGAACGCAGCTGCAGTTTCTAGCTGTGAACGATCATCACTTGAGGCAAGAGAAGAAGAAGCTGCTGGTGAAGTTGAATTCCAAGGAGCTACTAATGAAGATGAAGACATGGCCAATTGTTTGATATTGTTGTCGCAAGGGAAGAGTAGCGGTCACAAAACTGAGTTCTTAAGCAACAAGAAACCGTTAGCTTCTCTAGGGCTAGGGCTAGGGCTTGACGGTGTTTATCAGTGCAAAACGTGTGATAAAAGCTTCCAATCGTTTCAAGCGTTAGGAGGACACAGGGCTAGCCACAAGAAGCCTAAATTAGGAGCAAGCGTTTTCAAATGCGACGAGAAGAAAACTGCGTCTGCCTCTGCGGTTGAAACGGTGGAAGCTGGAACTGTAGGAAGCTTTCTTTCTTTACAAGTAACTAGCAATGACGGTAGCAAGAAACCAGAAAAAACTCATGAATGTTCGATCTGCAGAGCCGAGTTTTCTTCAGGACAAGCTTTAGGAGGTCATATGAGGAGACATAGAGGTTTAACAATAAACGCAAACGCTACTTCAACGATCAAAACAACAACGATATCATCATCAAGTCATCATCATCATGAAGAATCTATACGACCAAAGAACTTTCTCCAATTAGATTTGAATCTTCCAGCACCAGAAGATGAACGCTGCTGCGAGAAAACGAAATTCGCATTTGCGTCCAAAGATCAAATTCTTCTCTTCGCAGCAGCATCCAATTCTTTGATTGATTGTCATCACTAATCTAAATTGTTATTGTAATTACTTTTTATTTACATTGGTATATCAAACATTAACCCAACTCTTACACTATTATTGTCTATTAATCATTCTTGTAATTTGACATTGATTGGATTAACATCAAATTATTTCATTCATTGAAACTCTCTATTCCATTCATTGCTACATAATTCAGCATATTTCGAAGAATCATTAAAAGATAATAATAGAAAAGAAATGTAATACTTAACTTTGGGAGAATGATTAAAGATGCGAAGGTGAGGATATATTGATGTTCCTTGGAGAGCGGAAGAAGCATGTGACGATGACTTTCTTATAAAGTCACTTCGTTTGTTAGCCGCCACTAACTCCTTTCTATTCACTTCACTTCCCTTTGGGGTTTTTCGTTTCTTTTTTTCATATTTTTTTTTATAATACAACCATCACTTTTAATAAATTATATAAATCATTACACGAAATCTAGAGTAATTTATATATAAAAAAAAACATGTTAAAAATCGAATTTTAAAGCGTGTTTATGTGACTTGATATATATACTTCGACTTACAGGGAGAATCTTGGTTCATTAACTTTCAACTATGTGTATTCTAAAATTTGATATTTGTTTAGATTTTGTTAATTTTAAAAGCATTACCTTTTGGAAACCAAATGGAAATACATCAAAAATAATAACTTGTTGTATCATATACATATATGTCACAAACGAATCTTCATGTTCATGTTATAGTCTATGACTCATCTATATTCTCTTTTGTTGATATATATGAACATGATATATATATAAAAAGTGATAATGTAATTGAGGAAGCTAATTCTTCGAATACATATAGGATTATAAAATGCATTTTTTTTTCCTCTGAAATTTGTGGATAAACCATAATCGGTCTGAATAAAAACTCATAAAAGAAATTGAAAACGAGAGTGGTGCACTCAAGTTGTTTTATTATCCATTTAAAGAAATAACACTATGTTTAGTAAATTTTGGAACAAAACGTCGGTGAGACTTTTAACTATAATGAAGTCACTGTCTTTTTCTATTTTTTTATTAAGACAAATTACAAACTGTTTGTCTATATTTGTATTAAGATAAAACATCACACCCCATGTTGATTACTCATTAATTTAGGATACATTTATTAAAGATTAGTCTTTCCCTAATTATTGTGAAAATGAAATCTTTATAACGCAAAGAGGCGTGACAAATTCAATGTTGAATTCGTAAGGTTATATTATGTATATGAATAAATAGTGGATTATTAAAAATCATATAATAAATGGAAACTTTCTTGATAAATATGTGATTAAAGAATATATTGTGTATGAGTTATATAATTTGACTTTGTCTTGAACGTTGCCACATGTAACAGAGGCTCTGGCATGATTGTATACTTTGCTGGATTACGCTCGAGTACGACGTATATACAGCGAAGCAAACGTTTTCACCCACTTACTGATTGACAGCTCACCAGACACTCCATTATTCTTCTATTCTACTGTACACCGACCGCACTAGATTATTTTGAACCTACCTTTTATTTTCTTCTCCCTCAACTTTCCTAAATGTCAAACAATCACCCAAATTGTTTTTACTCTCTTCACTTATCATTAGAAATTGAGGTTTTTATCAAAAACAAAAATGATTTAATTCCTTTTCCATTTAATTTTAAATATGATTTCGGTGTAAATGTGAACCGAATTAGAAACTTCTTGTGTGAATTCTTAAGTAGTTCATGCTGTTAATCGGATATTAGTCATGGGGCTAATTGAAAATATTGAAAGTTTAAGGTCAAAAACAATAAAAATCAAAATAAAATTATATCCACTAAAAAATTAATTTTGAGCAGCTATCAACTTGTTGTTTTCTTCAGCGACATTGGAAGCATTCCATTCATCTTTTACCCTTTTTTGCTGTCTCCAGAAAATTTTCAATCTTTCGTCGACGGGAAAAAAGAAGAAGAAGCAGTGCTCGGTTTAGCTTTCGCTGAGAAGCAAAAGGGATAAACTTTGCGACTTTTTTGAACTTTTAATCTTCTTCTTCGATGGCTGTTGCGCCGGCAAGAGCTCGTTCTGACTATGATTACCTTATCAAGCTTCTTCTCATCGGCGATAGCGGTAAGCTTCTTTCCCTATTTCTGTTATAAATTTGCAATTAAAAATCTCAGAAGTGTTTGATTTCATGTTCTGGAATTATTTTCGTATCTGTTTTTGCGATCTTAATTAGGGTTTTATGATTTTGATTTGTTTGTGCTAATACAAGAATAAATCTTGTGTAAACGACGAAAAAGCAGAGAAATTTTGGAACTCGTTGACAAAATTAGTTAACTTTTGTGTTAAATTCTTTATTTTAGCTGTATGTGTATATGTTCAGGTGTGGGAAAAAGTTGCTTGCTACTGCGTTTCTCTGATGATACTTTCACTACAAGTTTCATTACTACCATTGGGTATGTCTTCATCCTGCAATATGCCTGCTTATATAAAAATTGTCTTAATGTTTGTAACTTTTGTCTTAAGTTTTTGTACTATATTTACTGCTCTATTGTTTCCAGAATTGACTTCAAGATAAGAACCGTTGAACTTGATGGGAAGCGTATCAAATTGCAGATATGGGACACAGCTGGTCAAGAACGTTTTAGAACTATAACTACAGGTAAAATACACGGGTTTAACGTTGTTTCTATGTAGTCAACAGATCTTTAAGAAGCATATACATGTAGGTCGTACTTGCACCGGTTGATTGATTCCTTAGTCCTTGTCTTGATGATAATTTGGATGTTTCCCTTCAAGACGGAAAAAGACAATTCATTTGTTTTTGGACCGTGTTTTATCTTTCCTGCAGCATATTACAGGGGAGCTATGGGTATACTGCTTGTCTACGATGTAACAGATGAGTCGTCATTCAACAGTATGTCTTTGGCTTTTCTGTGTTTCTTGTTATTATTTATCTTATCAAGTTAAATTGTTGCTATGACATTTTAAAAGAAAAGTCGAATTAGAAGACTCGTAGCAACTGAACATGATTGTTTCAACAGACATTAGAAACTGGATGAAGAACATCGAGCAACATGCCTCAGATAATGTCAACAAAATATTGGTTGGTAACAAAGCTGACATGGATGAAAGCAAAAGGGTAAGTAATCTTCAGTTTCATACTTAGTTTCTTGACTTATAGTTTGTAGTATACTGATGCATTATATTCTCCTTCAGGCTGTTCCAACAGCAAAGGGCCAAGCTTTGGCTGATGAGTATGGAATTAAATTCTTTGAGACGGTGAGCTAAATAAAAAAAAAACATAACATGTCTGCCCTTTTCCATTAATATATCCAGATGTTCTTAAGATAACTGATGTGATTGGAAATATTGCAGAGTGCGAAAACAAACCTCAATGTCGAGTCAGTTTTTCTTTCCATCGCAAAAGACATAAAACAAAGATTGACAGAAACCGATACAAAGGCAGAGGTAAAAACCCCAGGAATCTACTACAAATACTCACTATTTGTATTACTATACCAACATTCTAGCTGAGGGAGCGCAACAATCTGTACTGTTATTGTTTTTTTGCAGCCCCAAGGCATCAAGATCACTAAACAAGATGCTGCCTCATCTTCTTCTACAACCGAGAAGTCTGCTTGCTGTAGTTACGTTTAGGAGTATGATTACTCTTTTTCCACCTGCACTGGTTTTTAATCTTTTTCATCTCTTACATCTCTAATCAGAGATCGTTCTCATGTTGTTACCTAGAACGAGTAGGTAATCTCATTGATGGTTGTGATCTTTATGTCTAATTCGCTATCTCCATAATTCTGTACAAGAATCTTCCTGATATGGAAGACTATGTTGGTCCAAAAACTATGTTAAAGACTTCGAATTTATGAAAAATTAAACTGTTGTAGTGTGTAAGATTATGACTTTACAGCTCAATTAATGTAATCTTCTTCACTCTGAATGGTGCTCTCTAATAAAACCCATGTTTGAGCCAAAGTAAACACTGATTCGAAGAAAACACTGAACTATTATTATTGATATTATTATAAAATCTCATTTCAGAAGCAAAAGCAGAATACAAGGAACCCAGAAATTTACAGAAAGGCTAACATTATATTCTACACACAAAAGAGGCAACTGCAGAGAGAAGAATCAGATTTAGTTTGTGATACACAAAAGAACGACCAGAGGTTTTCTATATGTGAAATTTACTCCCTTCACGAACTGCAACATCCGGCTTGAGAAGTATTCTGCTGTTCTGGCTTCTGCTTCAAGATGTTTCTCTTCACGGCACTTGATCCTTCTTCCAGGAGACTAGGTACCTCCATTATCTGTTTCATCACAATCATACACTGCTATTATGAATTTCTCAATTGGAATCTGAATTGTCACCAATTAAGGATCTTACCTTCAAAGCCAGCTCCTCGAAACACTGCTCCACGTTTTGTCGAGTTCTAGCACTACATTCAAGAAACATGCACTTGAGTTCTTTCGCTAGAGCAATTCCTTCTTCTCTGCTAACTCCTCTCTCAGATTCCTGTAATCATATGTTTCGTCATCAAGACAACTATCAGATTCCTGTAATCATGTGTTTTTTTAAGGACAAGTTGTGTCATTTTGATGGCAACTCACTCTATCGACTTTGTTCCCAACAAGCATCCTAACACAGTCTTGGTTTGTGGAGTAAAGCTCAATCTCCTTACCCCACACATCTACTAAGTTTGTAAATGTCTCCCTTCTCGTCACATCATAAACTGCATTCACCAAGAAACATTTAACTAGACAGTTTACGGACTGAGACATCTCTTAGTCTCCTTTGATTGATTGTTGATGGACATTACCGAGAATGATTCCTTGAGCGCCTCTGTAGTAAGAGCTCGTCAGGGTTCTGAACCGTTCCTGTCCAGCTACAACGAATAAACCGATGATATTGTAAGTATTGAAGTACTATTAGTTTTCTCAGGAGCATAAAATTTATATAATCTGAGTATAACAGAATCACCTGTGTCCCATATCGTAAGTTTCAGTCTTTTGCCTCCTACTGTTAATTGTTTGATCTTGAAATCAACACCTGTGAGTAATAATAATGATGAATCAACAATATGATACAGACAAAACAGAATTCCTTAAACCAAACCAAGATCAGAGTGCTAGATTAACAGACAGAAAGTGTCATAAGCAAACTAAAATTGTCTCATTGGCAATTCGATCATAGGTATATGATCTGAAACAACGGTTTGATCAACAGCCAAAGCACAAAAGATATGACTTAGCTTCAGTCAACATAAATTTAAGAGACCTTTTCTCATTTAAAATTCCTGGGAATCACATAGAAAACAAGTTCAAGAAACAATCTACCAATTGTAGGAGCAAGATCTTCAACGGAGCTAGAAATGAAGCTCACAAGCAAACTGCTTTTACCAACACCAGAATCTCCAATTAGCAAGATCTTAAACGACAGATCGTATCCATTTTGCCCAGAAGATCCCATTTTTTAAATTAATCAAACACACAGATTTGCTTAATCTCTCGCTCAACTGTTTCTCGATCTGTAATTGAAGAAGAAGAATAATAAGAAGAAACCCACGAAAGATCAAATCAATCAAAACCCGCTTAACCAGCAGCCTAAAAAAGGGAACTTTAAGCTGTATCTTTAATAATAATAATGATGATGATTCTCGTTGATAATTACATCTATGTGCACTCTTTTTTCTATATATACTTTATATGTAGCAATCGAAGAAGAAGAGAGAATTTTATTTGCCCGTGGATGATGCAAACAAATTTGAGATTAAAATAAGAAAAGAAATTGAAAGATTTATTCTTTACGGGGAAAGAGAGGAGAACAGGTATTTGAGAGTTTTCGAAGAAGACAAGACACAGACCTGATAGTAACGTTTGTTCTTTGCTTTCTCTCCCGACACTTTGCTTCACTGAAACGTCTCTGTTTGGTTCAAGTTTTCTTCTTCCAGGTTCATTTGTCGGCGTGTGTCTCGCGTTTTAGAACTACGATTTCCATTGCAGTTTTAAATTGAAAAAAAAAAAGAGTTTGATTTGGTAGTCATCAACAACAACTCCGGTCGGAAATTAATTGTTTTGGTGGTTACCAATCAACATTACAAAACGGTTGGTTTTGGTGGTTTGTAAAAGCGGTTCAAGCGAATTAGCATTGTTTTGAACGGTCAAACGTCTGAAAAATATCATTTCAAACTCTTTTTGTTTGTCACGTTAAAAATTGCCAAATTAATACAAAAAAACTCGTAATTAATTATCCAAATTGGCAAAATTGATTAATGAAATAAAAATTACAACGTTTAAGAGTCGGCGGATATAATGAATAGATTGCGGGAGCCAAACATGGCCTTCGCCTGCTGTCAACCGTGCCCCACCTTTACGGCAGGTTTTAAAGTTGACGCGCGTAGTCAATGTGCGTGCTTTACACTCTCCAATCGTGACGTCATCGATGGGTTTCCCTTTATAACATTTGTCGTCACAGTAATGTGGGTCCTACACTTGCTTTATTTTAGGTGTTCATAAGGTTTTGACTTTGAGGAACAGAATGAGTAACGGAAAAGCCATGAAAGCTAAAGGTATCTTATGAACGCCTAACTTGTTTTTTTTTTCCGTCTATTTTTTTCTCTTAGATTAAAATATTTATCTATCTATCTATTTTTAAAATATTTTGAGTAATTATGCTTTTGTTATGTGTTTGGTGCTATTTCAATTTATTGGAGGATAGAATTGTTTTGTCGAAATTGACCCATCAAAGTTCCAAGTTGAGTATAACTCATATATTAACTTTTTTTTGGGTTAAACAACAAAATGTCAAATGTACAAAAAAAAGTGATTAATGTGTTATTGAATTTTCTAAGACAAATCTGGCCGTTAATGTTAATTTTTTTACAGACATATCTATTTTGTGTCAAAATAAAATAAATTGACAGTATATATATATATGAAGAAACAGCTGGCAGTCGTAATTAATGGGCTGTTTAGGTTCTGGGTTACATAGCCTTTTACTTAATGGGCCAGAGTTCTTTAATTTGATGTCTATTAGTACTAGCCTTTTACTTTGTGGGCCAGAGTTTCTTAATTAGATGTCCATTAATCGCCTTATGCTTTCACAACACCCGGAACAACTTTTTTTTTTTCTTCTTCGTCTTCTTCTTCTCACGTCAATTATTTTCATTGGTTTTAAAAAAAAAATGTAAAAAAAAACAGACGTCAAATAGCATATTTTATAAGAATGTTTCAAAATTAAGCTTTGCTGGTTAAGGAAAAAGAAAAAGCTTAGCTGGCTTTGTACCGGCGCGGCTTTGTCACCACCACCAAACCGAGTTCGTTCATTCGTCGTCTCTCTTTCTTTTCTTCAACTGCCGTTTTCCAAGGCGACGAGAAGAAGAAGTATTCTTGGTCTTGGATTTTGCCATGGCTGTTGATAGCAAAATGGATCTGCTCAGCGAAAGAGCTCTTTTGATGAGACAATCTCTTCAGAAGAGTCAAACTATCACCGACAATGTTGTCTCAATCCTCGGCTCTTTCGATAGTCGTCTTTCTGCTCTTGAAACCGCCATGCGTCCCACTCAGGTTTCTTTAGAGTACTCCGATCATCTTCTCTGAATCTTTTCTATCAGATCTGGAATGATTTCTTTTTGAAGTTTCGCTGACTTGATTGGAATTTGGTTTGACTGTGTTTTGAATCTCAGATTAGGACGCATGCCATACGGAAAGCTCATGAGAACATCGATAGGACTCTTAAGGCTGCTGAAGTTATTTTGTCTCAATTCGATCTCCTCCGTCAGGTTTGTTCTAGAAATCGTGTTTCCCAACCCATTCCTATGAGATTTCGTTATTTCAATTTTACTAAGATTGATTGTGTATACATAGATATATCTCTAGCATAGGTTTGGATTTGTGTGTAGTTTGTTGTATTATATTATTCACTCACCACATTTACAGTCTTAAGTCCCCACAGTTTCGTTAGCATATGTCCATGATAGTTTAGCTTGTGAGAAGCGGATCTACTATATGTCATCTAGGCAATTCATTTCTAATTATGCTCTCAATTCATTTCTAGGCAGAGACTAAAGTACTCAAGGGGCCACATGAGGACCTGGAAAGTTATCTGGAGGCTATAGCTCAACTCAGGAAAATTATCCGTTATTTTATGAGCAACAAAAGCTTTAAGAGTAGCGATGGAGTCCTCAACCATGCAAATAGTTTGCTTGCTAAAGCACAGTCAAAGCTGGAGGACGAGTTCAAGCAATTGCTAGCTTCTTACAGGTTTGTGCTTCTGTGCCTGAAAAGGGCTTCTTGTTTACATCCTTGAAAAAAGTTAGCACTTCTTCTTAGTATTTCGAGTATGAAAGTCTAAATTAAGTATCGTTTCCAAATTATCTACATTCATCTTGTACTCATTACCCTTTTCAATTTGTCTTTGTTATAATCAGTAAAGCTGTGGAGCCTGATCGCCTTTTTGATGGCCTTCCCAACTCACTGAGACCATCCTCAGATGGCGATGCAAGTGGAAAACCCCACGGAGGACATCACAATGAGGACGCGGAAACTGCTTCTTATACACTTCCGATTCTCATTCCATCAAGGGTATTGCCACTTTTGCATGATTTGGCACAGCAAATGGTTCAGGCTGGTCACCAACAACAGTTGCTACAAATTTATAGGTGAACTTTTGGTTCTTGGTGTCTTCCTGTATGTCATATAACTCATTGTCAAATAATGCTCCTAGATTAACTTTTTTTATCATAACTTTTAATCTCCTGTTAATTATTTGTATTTTTTTCAGAGATACACGTTCTTTTGTCTTGGAAGAAAGCCTAAAGAAATTGGGAGTTGAAAAACTTAGCAAAGAAGATGTTCAGAGAATGCAGTGGGAAGTTTTAGAAGCCAAAATTGGAAATTGGATCCATTTCATGCGCATTGCTGTAAGGACGCGAGGTACCTTTTGAAATAGTTTTAACATGTTACATTGACTCTTAACTCAAAGATATTTTTTCAACAGGTTAAACTACTTTTTGCTGGAGAAAGGCAAGTCTGTGACCAGATATTCCGAGGCTTCGATTCTCTTAGTGATCAGTGTTTTGCAGAAGTTACAGTAAGCAGTGTCTCAATGCTACTTAGCTTTGGGGATGCTATAGCCAGGAGCAAGAGATCTCCAGAAAAATTGTTCGTACTCTTAGACATGTATGAGATAATGCGGGAGCTTCATACAGAGGTAAGAATTTTTTCATTTTGCTCTAATATCATTAAGTTGCCATACATTTACTGAGGGATATTCTTTCTAATTGGAAAAAAATATCTGTAGTTTCAGCTTTTGGTTGAAACTTCTGATTTTAGACTGTAGAATATTCAGTACTGTGAATCTTTGGTATATGCTTGATTCACCTTCAAACCTGTATTTGACTTGTATAAGCTAGTGAGGTGAAATATTGGAATACAGGATCATGCAAACGTCTATTTCTATTTTTCTTGAAACAGATAATGATTTGCCATATTAAGACGTAAAAGTTCAGTTTGCATAGTTATGCACAGAGTTCACCACTTAGTTCTTAGAGATGTCAAGCATAGCGGCTTGATTTACTTGAGGAATAAATTTTGGAAATTGATTTTCTTTAAAATATTTCTTCCCATGTGGATTCTCTTGGATTGGATGTGATTTGAGCAGATGGATACATGTAATTGTCCAACTAAAACCCCCAACCATAACAAATAGCATTGCACACACAAAAAAAAAAAGCTTTGTAAACATGTGGTTTTGTTATCTAAGACTACATAAAGTGTGAATTATCTGATGACTAGTTTGGTTTTAGTGCTATATTGTATGGATAACACTAGATGGTGTTACAATCTCATGAAATTTGTCTCCGTGGACAGATCGAGACAATTTTCAAAGGCAAGGCATGCCTTGAAATTAGAGATTCAGCTACTGGCTTGACAAAGCGGTTGGCGCAAACTGCTCAGGAAACATTTGGTGATTTTGAAGAAGCTGTTGAGAAAGATGCAACAAAGACTGCTGTTCTAGATGGGACTGTCCACCCACTAACAAGCTATGTCATCAATTATGTCAAGTTCTTATTTGAGTAAGTACAGCCATATGTCGACTTGGTTAAGACTAGCCTAAGTAGTTTCTTTGAATCTCTTTCTTCATCATGCTATTTGTATATTGTCTCTTTCCACGCCTTTATTGATATTCTTTGGTGTCAGCTACCAAACAACATTGAAGCAACTTTTCTTGGAATTTGGAAATGGAGATGACTCAAACTCGCAGTTAGCATCCGTAACAATGAGGATAATGCAGGCTCTTCAAAATAACTTGGACGGAAAATCAAAACAGTACAAAGATCCTGCATTGACACACTTGTTCCTGATGAACAACATTCACTACATGGTCAGATCTGTGCGAAGGTATGTTTAGTTTCACGTTTATCTACTTATCAGGGTTTACCCAAAAAAAAGACGGCACCCAATTGATGTAGTTGGTTTTATCGATATCATAAATCCAGGTCAGAAGCTAAGGATTTGTTAGGTGATGATTGGGTCCAAAGACATAGGCGTATCGTTCAGCAACATGCAAACCAATACAAAAGGATTGCCTGGACAAAGGTTCTTTTTTTTTTTTTCTAACTCTATTAGAATTTATAAATCTTTATTACCTTGTTACTAAGATACTGATTTATGTAATGTAGATATTACAATGCTCATCGGCGCAAGGTTTGACCTCATCTGGTGGAGGAAGTCTAGAGGGAGGAAATAGCAGTGGTGTTTCAAGAGGATTATTAAAAGAGAGGTAAGGGGCTTAAACAAACATCTTATTTCTAAAAATACAGCAGTTGTAAAATGTATAGATAATTGGTAATAATTATTAATATATTGAAAAAAATGGAACAGGTTCAAGATGTTCAATATGCAGTTTGATGAATTGCACCAGAGACAATCTCAATGGACAGTTCCAGACACAGAGTTAAGAGAGTCACTAAGACTTGCTGTTGCTGAAGTATTATTACCTGCTTACAGATCATTCCTCAAACGCTTTGGGTAAACATCTTCTCTCTCTCTTTACCTGCTAAACTTCTTTTAATTGATCGAATTGCAAAATTCGAATGGGAATAATACTGATTATCGGTGTAGGCCTTTGGTTGAGAGTGGGAAAAATCCTCAGAAATACATAAAGTATACAGCTGAAGATCTTGAAAGATTGTTGGGTGAGTTGTTTGAAGGAAAGTCTATGAATGAACAACCACGACGCTAAAACAAAACAACTAAACACAACGAAAACTAATTGTGCAATGTAAATTTCTGTCAAAACTCGTTTTTTTCCTCTTTACGTCACCTAAAAGTAGCTTCATTGCAAATGAACATGGAATGCCTACATTTTCTTTTTCTTTCATTTTTGCTTTTGGAATGTGAAATTGCTTATTAGGATCTCAGAAGTGTGTAAATTTGCTTGGAGACAGAGTAGCCTCTTCTGTTTACTTTCACATTTTGAGATAATCATGGTCTAATAAGTCTTGTCATGCGGACTGAGATTTACTTCCATCGGAAATATAAGCTGAGCCAATCATTTTCGTGAAATAGGCCAGTTTTTCACATCCAGCCCAACAAAAGCCCATTGTCGGCCCAATTAAGGCATATTACAGGCACAATCATATGCCTATACAGGCCCAACAACAGGCCCATTGCAGGCACAACAAAAGCCCATAGACGGCCAACTATAGGCCCAATACAGGCCCAATTATATGCCCTACTACACGCCCAACTAAGGCCCGTTATCGGCCCAGTTAAGTCCCATTACCGGCCCAAGTATAGGCCCAATCCCGGCTCAATAAAGGCTTATTATTGGCCCAGTTAAGGCCTACTACCGGCCCAACTATTGGCCCATTACAGGCCCGATTTTATGCCTTACTATACGTCCAACTAAGGCCAGCTACTGGTCCGTTAAGGCCCATTACCGGCCCAACTATAAGCCCAATACCGGCCCGTTCCTAGGCCCACTACCGGCCCAGTTATAGGCACTTTACAGACCCGTTCATTGGCCCATTACATTAAAAATAATGCCCAATTGCAGGCCCATGACGTTAAAATGGCAGGCCCAGTTATACGTACGCGTGTGCACATGTATAGGCCCATTATATTAAAAATGTCAGGCCCAATTATAGGCACATTACAACTGTCAATGAACTGGGCCAATTTGTTTAGACGACAGCCCATTAAGAAACTTACGAAAAATCTATATCATTAATTATCCCACGCGCAACGGAAGGGCGTCGTTGCAACACGCCCGATTTCCGTGGACCAAATCCAATAATTTGGAATTCCAAGGCGCGTGAGTTATGAAATTCTTTTTCTTCGTTTTTCTTTTTTCATTTCTTTTTCTCTTCCCAATACTTCTTTTTACAACAGTTCTTTTCAGCATTTGGATTTTTTTTTTCTTTTAATTATTAATCATTACTTCTTCTTTTTTGGTGGGAATCATTACTTCGAGGACATAGAGGTGAAATACAACAATAAGAAATAACGATAACAAATAAATGAAGGAAGAAAGCGGACCTACTAAGATAAAGGATACGAAAAGGATACATAGAGCCAAAACTTGAGCTTCTTTTAGCTCAAAAGCAAGGAAGAGATGTACTGCTCGATCACCTAAGAAAAGAGCATGGCGGCTAGAACCAATCATGACATCATTAGGCTTTCGTGAAGTCGGGTTAAGGTTTGGAGAATCATATCAGATCCAATTTTGTTTATATTCCTTGTTGTTTAATGTCTTCCTCGGCTGGCGGATTACCGACTTCAAACAACAACAAAGAGAAACAAAACTGGATCCGATATGATTCTCCAAACCTTAACCCGAGTGATCAGACCATTACACAATGCCAAGAATCGAACCAAAACAGCATCCGTAGTGACGACAACGGATCCATTTCCAAACACCTTGGCATTCCACTAAAATCTAATCCTTTCTCTGAACAAATAACAACCAAGCAGAGACCAAACAAGTTGAAAACGAGGAGAACCAGAACATACCAGAGACTTGGAGAACACAACTGATAGAAGCTGAAGACTCTTCACCCCTTGGAGAGTTAGAGGAGGAAGCAGGAGCTTTCCTTGAGAGGTAAGCCACAGAGAACCTCATCTCCAACCGGATGGAAAACCCATCTGAATGAACGGAGGCAACCTCAGCAAACAATTAAACCATACAACTAAAGAAATGGAGCATTCCCAATGCCGAGCTCGGAATAAATTAGCTACTACAACAAGGAGGCAAGTAGAGAGAAGAGAGCCTTCAAAGAAGTAGCAACCAGAGTAGAACCGAGAGCTGAGCCTCAAACCATGAGACAACAGGAGATGTAGAGAAAAGAATGAAGAAACACCTAGCTGGAGCTGCAAGGAGAGACCCACAGAAGCAACTCCACAACTATGGAAAAGCAACATCGTCAGTGCAATATCAGATTGTTAATGTTATTCGATTTTGCTAACCGTGTATGATTATAATGTTATTCGATTTTGCTAACCGTGTATGTTAAGAAATTAGGTTAATATTTGTCTAGTAAGGAAGTCTGGTATTCTGGTGGGATTCCGAAACACAAATTTCTACCATAGCTCTTCATCCTAAACCGTTCTCCTACCCAAGACAGAATGATAAGTTGGGGATTACCTGTGTCGCCGCTATGTGTGCTCTGCAACCGTGAACCTGAGTCGAGGAATCATCGCAAAATCCCTCAGACATATGAAAGAGGCAGATCTGAGAAAAATCGATTGGAAATTAACGCTTCTTACATGACAGGCTTTGATTTAAGAACTTTAAAAGAGAGAAATAACAGTATCCATCATGACCTTGCTAGATCTGCCGACCTGATCTCGAGCTTACGCTTCCAAAATAACCAACTCGCTTCAGACCTTCTGCAACGATGGATTGAAACTGAACCTTAGATAATCTTCTCCATTTCAACGCTTTCTGTATCTGGAACTACTCTCTCCACCATTGAAGATTCTTCATCTCTTCCACGAGATAAAGTGTGATCAATGCATAATCGGCTGTAGACGTTGGATCCGTACGGCACCTAGCCTTCGCATCGAAGACGATGAAGTAATGGGCTCCTTCGTGAATTGGTGAAACGAAATCCATCTTTCTTAGCTTATGAACTTTAATTTGGGTTCATTAATATGTAATGGGCCTAAGCCCAATTGGATTCTCCCTTTGTTTTTCTTCCTGCGCATTCAATAGAAATAATTTAGACAAAAAAATAATACAATATTTGTCTAAACGGCTAAGCTAAGCTTGGGGACAAGATTTTCATATCAGCTAAAATCGAGAAAAAGAGCATAACTAATCAACTTAACATTTAATTCAATCAGCTAATTGTTTAGTTTTAAATTACAGTACTTTTAATTTTTTTAAATATATAAAAAGAAACAAGTTGGCTCTAAACAGTAATCACCTTTCAAATGATCGAAAAGGGGCGATAAGTAATTAGTCCTTAAGAAATTGGTTTGGATTATAGAAATAAATAAGATTAGTGTTAATCCAAAAACTAATGTTAAAAAACACCAATCGCAAATATTAATCAGCATAAGAAACCGACCAGGAATATTAGTATTGAACCGGAAAAGACAAAAGAGATTGATCGACGTGGACATGAAGATAAGAGATTATAGTAATAAAAAAAAGATGAGTTTTGGTTGTTTAAAACACACATGTATGTTTGGTAATGGCATATTCCTTTTAGAAGATCCCAAATTCTCCCAACATCTTTACATGGACTTTCCCATTTCCATCATCTTCTTCCACTTTTTTTCATTCTTTATCATTTTTTCATTTCTTTCGATGTCATCTTTACACCAATGAAAATCCTTTCTTTTATTCCCCTTTACACAAATTATATTTCTTTATATTTTCTTTCTTTCTTTTGAAATTTTATTTATTGTCACTTGCAATAGTTCATACAAACAAATACTTTGAATTCTTGTACTTCTACATATATGTACTGTTTGAAAATAGTTTTCATGTCAGTGTCTATATATATAATAACATTTAAAATACATGTAGTCTGTGTATTCACTTTTAGATACAGTTTAGACAAAAACAAAATAATCTATCATCTACAGACACGAGATACAGTAGTTACACTCAGCTGATTAATTATTACATAAAATGAGTATTTTAATGGAAAAGTGGAAAGAACACTATAGCTTATGCAATGAGTCTTTTCAACCTCTCGTTTTATTTGTCTCCATGACCAAAGACAAAGAGAGAAGCCATAAAAACCCTAACAACATCCATTGCTAGAACTCTCTTTGGCACAACACCATACATACAAAATATGGCCATCCCCTAAAGAGAGTGAAGCTTGAAGAACCCTCCGAATCTATCAGAAGATCTCACCAATAAAGGGTCTTGAGAGGTTCAAAGCTTCTTCTCTTTAGGGGATGGCCAAGGTAAGAAGAAGAGATCTCTTGAAGATTATGGTTTCATTGTGTTTGTGTGTGGGTGTTGTGGTGAATGATCATCATCATTATTATCATTATTAGTATAAGGTGATGATGATGATGATGAGGATTGTGTGTGAATGGAGCGATGAAGATTGCATGAAGGTTGATGAAGACAAGGTTGTGTCTTTTGTTATCCCTCGTTTGGGCAACTTCGATCCTTTGGCAAGCTTATGTTCCCCTCGGAATGAGCAGATTATTGAACTTACTAGCTCTCTTTATTGTTTATGTTTAGTTTGTTTCCAGTCTGGCTTGATTTATTGACTTTAATCTCGTTTATGTTTGTCTTCAATGTGTGTGCTGTTGTTATCTCATGTGACGCACCGTTCAGGTGTGTTCCTATCTGTGTGTCAGTGTGTGTGAGGAATAAAAGTATATTCGGTTTTGTTTTAGCAATTAATACTTGTAAGTTGGCCCATTTTTAGCCCATTAATAGTCCAAATTTATATAGCCAATCAAAGACTTGTAGACATTATATAGGAGAGCATCTACGAAGAAAACAAACCGAAGAAGAGCCCTAATTTATAGACCTCTAGTTCGAGTTCCACAATCCGTTCTTCAGAAGCCTTCTTATCCAAGAAAATCTAGTCAAGCTTTGACTCCATTTATACAAGTCCAGCTTAAAACCGGCTTATGTAAGATCAGAAAAATCTTTAGAAGCTTTGCTCATTTCAGCCTCAGTCTCAGTGAGATCACACAAAGGCGTGTGGTAAAGTACCCTCTCGATGATGCCGCAGAGAATGGTTATATATGTAATCTTGAGATTTTGGATTTGCACTTTAAAATTATCTGCAGTTTCTGGATGTCTGAATAATACACTTTGCTAACGTCATATGCGAAAGATCAATAACGAAACCTTTCACTTTTATCTTTCTTCGTTTTTGCAACTTAAATTGGTAATTTGTATTATGTAGTATAACATTCTCCATGACATGAAACATGTACAAATACTTCCCACACAAACAACATGCCTTACATCGTCATCCACTTAATTATACTTGAATCTTTCTTATAAATGGAAATGATGATCCACAAAAGGTTAACTTCCACTTCAAACCTAGCTATCACGAGAGCTGTGTGTATACTTCGTTTACAAGTGGCCCACATAAAGGATTGTCATTTCCCACTACAAACTAGTTTCTCTAACACGCAGCCAAATACTTTTGCTCTAGATCTTGTGAGTATAAGAGTTAAGGTTTCACTGGAGGTCATAATGAGCATCAATGTGAAGAGTGCATTAGGGCATCAGAAAAAGAGTTATAAAGAGTATACAAGATCATCTTCATGGCTGCATTTTCATATCATGATCAGATTTGGAAATAATTGTGTATATAATGTCCTCCTTTCTCTTTACGTTATACATATACATAACAAAACTTATGTGCTGAAAATGTGAAAAGTCTCCTAACGGGCTGGAGCAAGCCCATGGGCTGTAAATAACCCGTAAGGTATACATAAATTAGATATCCGTTATGACAAACAAAATATCAATTACAATCCTTCTTTTTTATTAAAGTTTTTCTGATTAGCATTGCAAATCTGTAAATTTAGATTTGATTACTTACAAAACCAATTGAGTGCCAAGATCTACAAAAGCGGATGTGCAGAAGAAGACAAGGGGTTCTGTTTCCTTTTCAGATAAGACATTATGATCCAATAGACAAATCCTGCGATGATGAAACTGAAAAACAAAGCGTTGTCGTAAACACCAAGGAACCCATTTGAGACCGACGATAGAGCTCCGATCTTGTGTAGAAAACCAGGCACGACTGGGATGATTCCGGCTACTAAAGCCACAACGGCGGCGAAATTATATCCCTTTGAAAAGTAATATTCTCCGGAGGGACTTAAAGAGTATAAATCTCCAATGTTCAGTTTCATCTTCTTGATCAAGTAATAATCAGCAAGAACTATGCCGCCGATTGGACCAAGAAGCGCTGAGTACCCGATAAGCCATGTGTACACAAAGCTCTCACTCGATTTGAGCAATCTCCATGGCTGAAACACGATTCCAAGTATCGCGGTCAAGAACGCTCCTCTTCCGAATGTGAAATACTTAGGGTTTAGATTCACAAGTGCGTTTGCTGGCGCAACCACGTTTGCAGCTATGTTTGTAGTGATTGTAGCGAGGGAGATTCCAAGGATAGCGAGTAGAGTTGTGGCGATGCCTCCTATTTGACCGAGAAGCTCAATCGGATTGGAGATGACTCTTCCAAAGATGATACTTGTGGAGGACGTAACAGCTACGCCAACGAACGTGAACAAGCCCATGAAAACGGGAAGACCGGCTTGACCGATGATCTGATCGGTTTGGGATTTCGCAAACCGGGAGAAATCGGGAATGTTTAAAGCTAGAGTTGCCCAGAAACTTATGTTTGCGGTTAAGGAAGGGAAGAAGAGAGACCAGAACTGAGCAGATGTTAGCTTGGATGACAAGGAAAGCATGTGACCAAATCCACCGGCTCTGAGATAGGACCAGATAAGGAGACAGGAAGTGAGAGTGATCAGAATTGGAGCTGCGAACTTCTCGAGCTTTCTGATTCCATCCATACCTCTCCAGACAATACAAAGCTGAGCCAACCAGAAGACGATGAAACAAGAGAACTCAAGCGGAGAAGTGCCGAGCCAAGGTAATGTATGAGACAAAGTCGAGTTCTTAATGTGACTCGGTAAAAGCAAGAAGATAGCTTCTCCTCCAATCCATGTCTCAATACCGTACCATCCGCAACCGACTAAAGCTCTGAGAAGAGTCGGGATGTGGGCTCCACGAATGCCAAACGATGATCTAGCGAGGACGGGGAAGGAGATTCCGTACATGGTCCCAGGCTGTGCGGTGAGAACAAGTGGCACGAGTAGTATTAGGTTGGCAGCAACCACTGTGGCTATCCCTTGCCACCACGCCATGCCAAGTTCCACAAGGCTCCCAGCGAGATAGTAAGTAGGCACACCGACTACGAGACCGATCCATAAACTTGACATATCCAACCACGAAAATGTTCTTTGGTTTGGCTTTGTCGGTTTTAAGTCGTCATTCGTGAGGCTCGGGTCGAACTGGGATTCGTCGTACCCGAAATGATCAGATTCCGAGCCGGTCATCGCCGAGATTCTTGGGAAGATGACACCGGATCTTCTCAAACTCAAGTACTGTTTGGGACTTTTATGTTGTGGGTCAAACGTAGATATAGAAGAAGAGTAGAATCTCTTGTGGCTTGAAGGAGCGAATGAGACATGATAAAGTTTAGCTTTTGTGTGGGATCTTAAAGAAGGAAGTGAATTGTGATTGTGTCTGTGGGGATGAAGATTGCGATTAAGGCTAAGGCTAAAGCAATTGGATACCATTGAGTCTTTTCTCCCACACAGAAGAGAGAAAGAGGGAAAAATGAAGAGAGAGAAAGAACTGTGCGGTGTGTGATTGAGTTTGCTGTTCAGTTTTAAGTCATCTGAGAAACATGTGGTTGGAGATGAACCATGTGTTAGTGGATGTGTTGTCGCTCTCATATCTAATTTTATTTATATAAAGATTCTAATCTCTTTTATTTCCAGTTAAAAAGATTCTTTTTCTTTTCTACATGTTACTCGATTCGTTGACTTTTTATTTGCCTACTCATTTAGTCGAAAATCACTCAATTAAAGAACGTGATTTGATCCCTACAGACGATTTTTCCAAGGTATAATTTTCTTTCTAAGGAGTATTTGATGGATACAACACACAGAACAGAAGACAAGTCTCAAAGTCAAGCACTTGTTTCTTATTCTTCTTTAACCTAAGAACCAGGAGGGAGCCACATTGACTCGTATACTATAACTATACTCTATACTACAAACTCAAGAACAGAGTAGTTTCATAGATGTGTGACCAAACGTCCAAACCTTTTGGCCTCTGAAGATGTTATTCTTTTAAGCGATCAATCTCTTTCTCCCACTTCAATCCAAACATTTGACGGCCCAAAGGAGCGATCAGATTGTATCTGAAAACCTGCTTAGAAACAAGAGAGCACATAAGCAAATCAGTATATCATAACATGATCTTAATTAAAGACTTGCCATGTTGTTGATTTGTTTCAATTCTTTTTTCAGCGAATCTGATCTCTCTTCCCAACCCGATTGGTCTTCCTCGAGTTTAGTTGTCCATGCTTTCTTCAGTGAGACTCTCCATTCTTTTGCTTTGTTTCTTATCTCTTTGTTGAGCTCCACCCATTCGGGGGCAAACCCACTTTTGTTAAGAATTCGATAGAATGTGTCCTCCGCTGGGTCTGCGTGAGGATTTGTGTTGAGCTTCAAGGGTTTGCCTTTACCAGGCAAGTTCTCAAAGTGGCCTTCTTCCATTGAATGCCATATCCTTTGCTCCACCACGTTGATTATGTCAGTTTCTGACCTACAACATCATCCCCTGTTAGTATCCGTTACAAGCAGGTCATAGCGATAGAACATTTAATCAAGAAGAAGAATCTCATTTGGGATATAAATAACGAACCTCAATGCAAGAAACAATCTAAATTAAAAAAAAAAACAGAAGAAAGAAACAAAGTAACAAGCTTTCTCTGACAGAAAATGTTATATCATCCATAGCAAACGACCAAAGCTATCGCAGAGTTATGTCAACTTCCAAAAAAAAAAAACAGAAGAAAAACAAGGAAACATTCTCAGGTCCATCGCATAAAAGCCAGTTCTTCTACCTAGTGAAAGATCACAAAATACTAAAGGCTACCAGTACTATCAGTACTACTTATCAAATAAAAGGTTCATGACAGTCCTAAAGACTTGGCCTCTTTTAGACTTAAGAGCCTCTCTCACAGCTTTCTCAAAAGGCTCAAAACCTTTGCCCTTCATTTCTTCCAACAATTCTCTAGCTGATTCCTCTTTTTCCTCTTTTACAAAAGCTTCAAACACTGCAGTATAAGTGGCAGCATTAGGGCTCATGCCTTTTCCCATCATTTCCAACAAGTACTTCCTCGCATCCTGAAGGGTTTTGGCATCCGCTGCAAGCCCTTTGATCAACACTGTATATGTATAGGCATTAGGTGAAACGCCACAGGCAAGCATACGCATGAAAGTCTTGAGAGCCCCCTTCTGCTGGCCTGCATTAGCATAGGCCTCAATGATAGCAGTATGAGCCACCACCTCTGGCATTTGTTTTTTATCTTTGATCTGAGAAAAGAGCTCGAGCGCCTCATGTGTAAGGCCGTCTTTGGACAGCGCATCAAACATTTTTACAGCTTCATTCGTAAAACCCTCTGTTCTCATCTTGTGGAATATTTCTTGAAGATTCTTAGGATCCTCTGGTTCCTCAATCGCCGGTTTCTTGCTGAAAGGGTCATGAGGAGGTGGGAGCTCCGGATTGCCAGAATCTCTCGCAACCGGAGTTTCCTCATCTGAGTCATCATCGGATAGAGAGAAATTGACTTTGGTGTTAACTCGCTTAGTGTCGGAGCTAAATTGCCTTGCAAAAACTCCACCGCAAAACCAAGGAAACAGTGAATTTGAATTGCGCTTGGACCTTAAAATTGAAATGTGAAGAAGAAAACGCTAAAACAAGGTAAGATAAACTGTTCACAGAGATGAATTCAGCATATGGTATTTCACTATTTTGGATTAATCTGCAAAGAGATTATAAATTCTCAACAAAAACCTATAAACCCTAAGTAAATCGTATATCGTTTCTAACGTACAACCACAAATCAAGAATATAGGCAGAGAAATTTTAAAAGACTGTACCTTACGAAATCGCGTCGCCCACGTAGTTCCGGCGGGAGTTTCCGGTCATTGACTGTGTCAATCACGGAAGATAAGCGGTCTGTAGTCTTCTTCTCTCGCCTCTCCGATCCCGATGTCAAATCCTCGGGAGACGACCACCAAGAGGACGAAGACGAATAAAAGGCGAAAGCCCAACCGAAATTAGAAAAATCGCCGCCATTGATCGCAGTGGAAGACGCCGACTTCCGACTTCCGGTCGAGAAAAACAACGGCCGTGAAGAGGTTGACGCAGCCAATGACCTCGCGAGACGAACCGCCATTGCCTGTGCTCAGGGGAGACAGAACTCGGAAAGTTCCGGACTTTGTGGTTATTGCACTTACCTGACCCCGAATAGTGGTTTCTTACACCAAGTTAAACTACGTGCCGTTCTCATGTCAACACATCCCGCTGTTTTCTTCATCAGGACAAAATGTTTCAATCAGTTACAAGGGAGCCACAGTTTTGAGACTGTTTCAAGTATCAACTCAAACATGATGCATCATTCTTAGGAGTTCATGTTGTGATATAATAACTTGTTTCTTGTCCGTATATACGTCTATATAATTGAGAAGATAATGTTGAAATTTGTAGATCAATAATACGACGCATTGTTGTATTAGTAACAAGTTGTATATATGTATAAACTATGCTTCTCAAAAAAAAGAAATTGTTGTCTTATTTACTCAGTCGTTGTGCTGTCTGAAACTATTTTTTCGTTCCTTTTTTGTTTGTTAGCATACAAGCTTAGATATTCTATTTATAATATTGATCTGATCATCGTTGACGCCAAAAACGAGAAAATATTCTGACATTATTCTCCTTAACCCCGAAACAAATTCCATATATAACTTAGTAGTAACACAGTAGTACCCTAGAAAATTGTCTCTCAGTTTCTACGGCTTAGATTTGGTGCGTCGATCGATCATTCTTCCTTCAAGCTCGTACGTATGCCAGGTGAGATCTTATCTTCTTAAGCTTTTACGATTACGCGCGAAGTTCTTTGAATCAAGAAAGAGCTCCGGTATTCTGATGGAATGATTTGCTTAATACAAAAATGAGAAACCAAAGCTCATACTTTTGATCCGTTTGAATATAAATTTTCAACTTCCATTTACTTTTGTTCACTTAACCATATTAGATTTTTATTTATTAGCACAACCTTTGATATTTCTTCTCAAGTTTCACAATCCATCTGTTTCATTCAAATTGTTTTTTCAGTTTATTATATATTGATTAAAATTAATAAAAGGAAACAAAAAAGATATTGGTGGAGAATATTTGTACAAACTCAATTACTATTGATACATAATTAGAAGAAAAAAGAAAAATGATTAGAAAGAAATAACAAATCAAATTTCTTAATACGGAAAAAAACTATCTAAATGATAAATAAATTCTAGTCAAATATCTAGGAAAATTAAATAGTTACCAGAAAATAAATTCTGCACATGTCTCTAACGTAAAACCACAATTTTCGTAAAATAAATTCTGCACATGCTCTCTTATATATCATTTTTGTTTTTCTCCATGCCAATTAACACTGTATACGCTTTGATTGATTTTTTTGAGTTTCAGATTCAATTGAAATTCCAAGGAGAGATCCAAACTAGTCAGCAGAAATGGAGGAGGAGACAGAAACTAGGGTTTTTCCATCAAACGAACAATATCAAGAAGAAGAAGAAGAAGAAGAGCCATTGTTACCACCTTCTATGGTGATCTCTCTCTATCTCGGATATTTTCTTGCTCGATGGGGTGCAAGGTCAGAATTCAATCTTGATAGATAGATTTCGAAATATGGTTTTCGTAACATTGTTTACTATATGAAACTAAATTGCAGAACTTGGGAATTCTCTGTTGCTCTGTATATGATTTACCTCTGGCCAAACTCTCTGTTTCTCACTGCGATGTACGGTGCTGTAGAATCTGGTTCCACCGCCATTTTTGGTCCCATCGTAGGCCAAATGATCGATGGAATGAGCTACGTTAAAGTACTTAGACTCTGGCTTGTGACTCAAAACCTTTCATTTATTGTTGCTGGTGGTGCAGTTGTTGCTTTGATGCTAGTTCCTGATCTTAAGTCTCAGAATTTCACCGTTTTCGCAACATTGGTCGTGTTGACGAATATTTCTGGCGCCATTGGTGTACTCTCGACTCTTGCTGGCACCATTCTGATCGAACGAGACTGGTACATTTAACGTTTAGAATAGCTTCATAATGGCATTGTAATCACACTTTTTGATATGAGATTTTTTTTCCTTTTTTTTACAGGGTTGTGGTTATGTCTAAAGGTCATTCCCCAGCGGTTTTAACAAGAATGAATTCTGTTATTAGAGGAATTGACTTGAGCTCGAAGCTACTATCTCCGGTTATAACTGGTTTGATCATTAGCTTTGTCTCTCTGAGAGCATCAGCAATCACATTTGCAGCTTGGGCTACTGTAACTGTATGGATGGAGTACTGGCTCTTTATATCTGTGTATAACGGTGTTCCTGCGATAGTACAAAGCGATGAGAGAAGAAGTTTAAGGTTGGCTCAATCACAGGAGACAGATAGTGCATCTCGTTATGATGTTCCCCTTTTACAGAGAACAACTGAAGAGGAAGTTTTTGGGAACACACATAGTAGAAATGGAATCTTGAGGGTTCTTGAGAGAATCTCTGAGTCCTCTTTTGTTGGCGCATGGAGGAATTATCTCAATCAAGAAATTGTGCTCCCAGGAGTAGCTCTAGCTCTATTGTTCTTCACTGTCCTCAGGTAATCTCTTTTCAGTTCTTGTTGGCTTTCGATTCGAATACTCATAGTTCCTTCTGAGACAGCTTTGGAACATTGATGACGGCGACATTGGAGTGGAAAGGTGTACCTACATATATCATTGGTCTAGCCAGAGGAATCAGTGCCGGTGTTGGACTAGCTGCTACAGTCGTGTACCCTCTTATGCAATCCCGTCTCTTACCTCTCAGAACAGGACTTTGGTCCTTCTGGTTTCAGGTATATAACACTAATCAAAGTTTAACATGTTCATTGATTTATCTGAATATGTTATTAAAGTCTGGTTCTTTTGTTTCTCTAGTGGACGTGTCTGTTGATTTGTGTTGGGTCGATTTGGACTGAGAAGGAGAAACTAGCAGCATACATGCTCATGGCTGGAGTTGCTTCATCAAGGCTTGGCTTATGGATGTTTGATCTAGCGGTAATCCAACAAATGCAGGTATAAGCTGTAAAATGGTTTTGTCTTTTCTGAACATTGCATCAAATTGTGTTTGATGAGTTTGTGATAATTTGGGAACATTGGTTTAGGATCTTGTTCCAGAATCAGACCGTTGTGTAGTTGGAGGTGTACAGAACTCGTTGCAAGCGGCTCTTGACTTGATGGGTAATCTCTTGGGTATCATTGTATCTAATCCTCAGGTAAATTAACCACTAATATGTTGATCGATTATTTATTTTCTTTTTCTTTTTTCACAATTTTTATTTTTGGATGTGATTTCAGGATTTTTGGATATTGATATTGATCTCATTTGGTACAGTTTCATTAGCCGGAATACTCTATACAGTTCATCTTTACCGTATTCGAAAACATCTATTTCACTTGGACAAGATTCCTTTCTTGAACTATTTTTATGTTTCATGAAAAAAATTCAAGAAGCAAAACATTTCTCTGTAATTTGGCCAGTGTTTGCATGTAGTATACAACATTTTGTAAATGCGATGGTTATAATAACACATGTTGTCATATTAATAACAAAGTTTAACAAAAATAAAAAGGACAAATTGTGAATCACAATTTTAGAGTAATTAGCCACGTAAGACTATATTATCCACCAACTTCGACTTTAGGTGTCCTCTCAACGTATAGAATCTTCTGACCTATTCATCAAATTCCAAAACAAACTTTAGATTCCAAAATTCATTCATTAAAAAAAAAAAGAATTTGAATTTACCTATTAATCTTCCGTTCATATGAATCATGGCTTGTTTAGCACTAATGGGATTTTCATAATCAATGAAAGCAAATCCTCGAGACTCTCCTCTAAAATCTGTTGCTAGATTCGATCGTGTGATCTTTCCGAAATCCGAGAACATCAGAATCAACAGTTCTTGAGAGACTTGTGGATCAAGATTTGTTATATACAAACTTGTAAAGTTGGTAGAAGAAGAAGAAGAAGAAGATCCATCATTATCATCGTTGCTCATTTTTAGCTCTGTTTCATACCTTCATAATAATAAATGTAATGCCTTTTGTAACAAAAATAACAAAAGTAGATATGATATTCAAATGCACTTTAATTTATTAACTAAAATGAGTGATTGCATTTTGACTATGAGTGTTTATTTTTTGTAAAAAATATTTAATTTTATAACTATATATGGTGGAAAATTATAACTAAATCTTTTTCTTCTATTTTTGATTATTTTAGTTTTTCGGTATTTAAATGTATAAAATTTAAATAAAATATATGCGGTGAAAAATAAATAATGGGAGTATAATTTTGTAAGATAAATAAGTAAACAAATGATTTTCTAACCGAACTTCAATAAGATAAAAAAAATTTCATGCTCTTGAGTCTTGTGACTAAAACAAAATGTCATGCTTTTATATGCAGTTTTTGTAAAAATGTAATAAAAATGAGGTCAACAAAAAAAAAAAAAAGAAGACAGAAAATATTCCGTACAGACCTGTGTCGGAGAAAACACCGCGGAAGAGCATTAGATAAAGTTGCCAATACAATCGCCGCCGTCACCAGCATCACTAATAGCGGTGATGACGTCATTTCCCGTCAATAATTTATTCTATCTTTGTTTGTTCTGTGTCAAGAAGAGAATCAAATCAACGACGGAGAAAGTGAATAATGCATATAATATATAGATAGTGAGAAGATGGAGATTGTTTGTGTAATTATATTTTCATGTACTTAATTATTTTGTTCTCATTTAATGCTTTTATTGAATTAGATATCTTATTTAATATTTTCTGGCTAATCGGTCCAGATTCATATTAATTTGCTTTCTAATTTCATACTAAAGAACGTTTGTGTGATTCTTCATGTGAATAAGAAAGAGATGCTTACATATAGAATTACTAGATTCTAACCTGGAGCACTAGATAATATTTTGAAAATTATATTTTAATTTAAAATCATGAAATAATTATCGTAATTATTAAATATTCAATAATATGTAATTATCAAATAAAACATAATTATTAAATGACTTGTGATATTAAATAACTTATATTATTATCAAATAACATGTAATATCAAATAACGAATATCAATAACCCTTGAATATTGCATATTATTGAATATTAAATATTTATATAGTAATTAATTTATCTTCATATTACTCTTATATTATTATTTTTAATAATTTTTTGATTTTATTAAAATTTTCTGGCCCGTGAGTGCTTATTACTCATATAAACTCATAAAGATATATATGCACTAAAACTCATATTTATTTTTGTGAAATACCAAATTTTTCTGATTCGTTTTCATCTACAATTTTTATCGTATTATTGTTTTTTATATACAAACTAATCTAAATTTGTAATAAAAATATGAGAATAAAAATTATTTATATAACATTGTTATTATCTTATTTTTGTCTTATTTATTTATTCTCATAAATATTTTATTTAAAATATGTATTTTTTTATGACTTATATATACTCATAAAGTAAACATATACCTTATAAATTAATATTATAAATACTATATAGATATATAAAGAAAATTAATGCACTATAATATGAATTGTTTTATAATATATACGATCGTTTACAATTTGTCGTATTATTATTTCTATTTATAATGGTACCTATATTTATATATAATATGATTATATTCTATATGCATAATTTTTTATATGTTGAGCAATATCTGTCTGTTTTCAAAAATTTAAAGTATAACATATGTAGAAAAAAATATAAAGTTTTTCATAAATTTTTGTGATTTAATTTTTATATTTATTCTATAAAAATATGATAAAATAAAGTAAGAGAGAAAATAATTATTAAAAATATATCAAATCTTCTATGAGATATGATCGGTTATTAAAGATATGATCTGATATAGGTTAAAATATAGACTTAATAAATTTTTTGATTTATTTATAACTAATTTTTTTATGAGGGATTTAAAAATGTAATTTTTTACAAATTTAACGTTGTAATCCTAAAAAGATTCTCTTTTGATAGTATAGATTTTCCAATTATAACGACTGCTAAACTTAACATTAAAACCAAAAAAATAATGCTAAAATTTTGGTTTTTTCCCGGTTATTTTATGTCAAATTTTACTTTATCTTTTTGTCAAGAAGCCAAAAATTGTTTTCTATATAAAGCCATATAAATCCAATGTTGTAATTACATGGTTAATAAATTATCAATTTCATATTAAACTTTATTTGAGTAAGAAACAATTATATATGTCAAATGTTCCATATTCTCTAGCATCCCAATAATTTTGTTTACCATGATCAAAAGCACCACCTGGACCTTCAAAAGCTCTAAACTTTGCATAAATTCTTCCCTCCGTTAAGACACAATCAATCTAGTTCTTGATTACAAACCACCATGAAAACTATAATCGTAAGTTTGTCCCGGCATTAGAAAAACGGCCTGTAAGTCCTTTATTGTTAAATTTACAATAAACTACAAGTTGTTTTCCTGGATTAAGAGAATTCTTAAAATGTAAAGTTTTTTTTTGCGAACAGTTTTGCGTTAGTTAATCCAATACAAAATGTCATGATGACAATCCAGTCCAACAATGTCATAACAACGACAACAAAATATTGTTTTTTTCTTCTTAACAAAAACATTTCTCAGATCAACCAATAATATCATATATGCATAGACAATAAATGAAATTGCAACTTTATTCCATATATAATAACATATTTTAATAACATAAAATATGAAAATTCAGCTAATTAAACAAATTAAATTCCATTTTATTTGAGTAACATTATATTTATATGTCCATGTACATTCTTCAAAATGCAGATGGACCCCATTTATTAGAGAGAAAAGAGGAGAAGAGAGGAGGCCGAGATCTCATGGAGAAAGGCTGACAACTTCTACTCCAAGAAAGACCGAGTTTATGCAAGGCTGAAGTCAAATGATCATGAGAAGTCATACAAGTGTGTGTGAGTGTGTTTGGATGACACAAAAAAACTCTAATGGGCCGACATGGAATTAGGCCATCATGAAGTTAGAATGTGCAAATAAATGAAAAGAAGATGTGATGGTCGTACACCTCACCTCATGTACGGCCACATCGTAACAAATGCCAAGGAGCTCTACTTGGAGAGGATCTTCTAATTTGGTTGAGAAGTGA
>WJSH01008673.1:63793-79013 GCA_009757365.2 Lepidium campestre | reverse complement strand
ACTTATACGAATTGACACAACTTGTGTTCATGACTCTTTAAAATGAATAACTAACTTATGTAAATGTAATCATATATTATACGAACTATATGAAAACTCGAGATTTGATTAATGTTCGACAATTATTAGAAGCTTAGACACATTCCTAATCCACCAAGGGATCACTTCTATTCCTGTCCTGCTGAAATCCAAGACCTCTACACTTGCTGGGAGCTTCGGGAATGTCTTTAGTTTCTTACATCCCGACATGTCCAACGATATAAGATGAGACCAGAGACTAACCGATGAAGGCACTTCTTCTATGGCGGTTTCCCCAACAGACAAGAACTTGACATAACTTGAAATCTCTGGAAAACTCTTCAACTTCGAGCATCCTGTCATGTTGAGGACACTAAGGGATTCCAAGTTCACGTTCGTTGGAAGAGAGTGTAGTCTTACGCAGGAAGACATATCCAAGACTTTAAGCTTCTTAAGGTTTTGTAGAGAAGAAGAAGGAACTGTGATCAAACTTCTGCAGAACCTAAGATACAAATTCTCAAGATTTGTTGCTCTTGACAGATTTGGAATGTTTTTAATCTTTGTGGACGCGCTTAAATCCATCTGCTTGAGATTTGTCAGAGGCTGAAAACACATATAAACAACCATAGATAAGCTAAATAGATACAAATAAACATGAAAGAAAAAGAACACACCTATCTATTTATTACCTGAATACCTTCCCAAAGGTTCTCAAGCTTGCTATCTCGCATACTAAGTTCAACGAGAAACTCAGGATGAAACTTAGAAGGCATACATTTTAATGGATAAGAATCCCAACGTAGGAATCTAAGTTTACGTGGTAGATAATCCAAACCATGAGGTAAGTACAACTTGAATGAGTTATCTTGAAAATTCTCGTATAGTCTCAAGAATTGGAGATTAGGCATTTTGCCAAAAGCATTTTCACTAATGTACACTTCATCATTGATTTCAGACATATCTAATGATATGCCTAACACAGTGTCTGTACCCTGTACCAAAAAAGAAAAGAAAATAGTTAGTTGATTTATAAGTCAAGAAAACTAACTTCAGGATAAGTAAGGCATAGACACTTACTGTTTCATCTGCAAGTACTTCAGAGATCTCCTTAGCATCCACTAGAAATTTACGTTTCCCGGGCACGTCGATACATTGTTCTCGAATAATTTCTCTACCCATTTGTTGTAGCAAACAGTGCATCACTATATATCCATCATCGGTTATATGTATAAGAGATCTGTCAACCAATACTTTAAGTCCAAATTCTGCATCCAATGCACTCTTAACAAGCAATTGCATCACACGATCTAACTTTTCGCCATTGAAAAAGCCCGCGATATGAAGAAAGAGTGCCTTATCATTCTTATCTAATCCATCATAGCATACTCGTAGAAGTTTCTCTATTTTCCCATTTAGACTGGTTCTAAGCCTTGGTAGCGCTTTAGTGCACTCCTCTTTACTCATCCCTTTCAAAGATGCACCTAAAACGCTGAGACTTATAGGAAGATATCCAGCAAGTTTGGTAACTTCTGTAGCGATATCATAGAAGCCTTCCGGTGCTGAGTTTTGCCCAAAAGCATATCGGCACAAGAATTTAAAGGCTTCAGCTTTAGATGGAAAACCCACTTCATATATATAATTAATCCCATGAGCCTTCCAAAGCTGTTGATCTTCTGTAGTAACAATGATCCGGGTTCCATTACCAAACCATTCAGTTTGATCTGCCAAGGCATTTAGTTGTTCCAATTCATCTACATCGTCAAAAACAATTAGAGCTTTCTTGTTCTTTAGCCTTTCTTGCGCTACACCTAAGTGGCTGATCTTTACATTTCTATGGTTGAAAATTTCAGAAAGAAATCTTTCTTGTAAATGCAACATCAAACTATAATCATTGGCTTCGTTTCTCCTATAACTCCCCTTAATATTCTCCATGAAAAGATTCAGCTGGAAGTTATCATTAGAAGACGAAAGTTGATTATATAAAGCTCTCGCAATGGTTGTCTTACCGATTCCTTTAGGACCCCAAATACCAATCATCTTCACTTCATTAGACTCAAGAGATAACATTGAATTCAACTTCACGAGATGAGCTTCCAATCCAACTATATCATCAAAATCTTTTGAAGGTGTGCAATTAAGCTTTTCAAAAACATCGGCCACAACTGTTTCTATCATTTCCGCTTCATTGTCCCTGCAACAATTGAATCAAACAATACGGATGATTTATTCCAACCATTCATAATGAGATATTATATAATTAATTCCTTGAAATGCAACAGACCATTTTGCAGAACACTGGCCAGAGATATTAGCAACATTGGTTAAAGCTTGCTTCCATTTCTGCCTCTCTTCAACTGTTCTTCCCACACAGGTTCTCTCAAAGGCCTCTCCAAAAACTCCTTTCTGTTTTCTTACATCAGATGGATCCACTTCGTAAAAAATCGCCATCAATGTTTGTCCCGTAACTTCTCTGCATTCCATAATCTCTAGCAACTCGTTCAAGCACCAGCTCGAACTAGCATAGTTCCTCGAGAGAATGACTATGGAAATCCTTGATTCCCATATAGCTTGTTTAAGCTCAGGCCATATGGACAAACTTCTCTCAATTCCATCATCTCTAAATGCATTAATTCCTTTAAGTTTCAGCTCCTTCTGAAAGTGGCTTAGAAAGTTCTTGCGTACATCTTCTCCACTGAAACTAGGGAACACATGATAGCTACAACGATGGAATGAAGAAGAAGATAACGAGGAAGATGATGCAGAAGCCATGAAAGGGATTCTTTTTGTTTCGTTTTCTTTTCCTCTCTGAAGAAACAAAGCTTAAACCATATACTGATATACAATATCTTCCTATTGGTCGACATTAGTCATAAACTCATATTTTAACCCATCAAATTAATAACCATTGAGTGCCTACCCATTAACTTTTGCCTTTAATAAGAAAATATTAAAGCCATTTTTGACGATAATTTATTCACAAAATCGTTCCTTGATACTGACTTACTCAGACTCGTTCTCCTCAGGCATAGTTGACATGTACAACTCAATTGTCGAGTTTAGTTAGACATTAACCATAATTTTACCAAATGATTTTTCTAATTAAGACCAGAGAATATAAGCTCTATAATATTTAAAAGAAAGCTTAAACAACCTTCGCATTCAATGTATTCTTGCTTTGTTTCTTCATAAAATACTCTGTTTCTGGTCCCGTTCAATGTTTCTTTTCGCATAAGCAACCTTCACGTTAAGTTCTTTACGTCACAAAACGTAGAGAATGATGTTTTCAAATCTGGCATGTGACGGACGGTATTCAGGCAGATCTAGTAAGTAAGACAAACTAATATTCAAACAAGTTTTGATGATGCTCACTATCATTTAACGACACTAATATCATTCTCGAGTCCACTGATTGGTTAACTAGTTAACATTAAACCAAGAAGTTCGATAAAACTATAAAAGAATCGGTATGCAGCGTAGGACTCTTGAATCTTGACCCAGTTCTACGTTGCGAGCCTAAGAGCATTTGCAATGGTGAGAGACCCATTAAGTTTCTTATTAATATAATATTAATATTTTTTAATATAACTTAGTTTGAAAATCATATTCTAATTTCGATCTTCATTGGTGAAAGATTCAATAGGTCTCTCATCAATATAATACTAATAAATTTAGGAAAATTTTAATTTTTTTTCACTTATTTATTTTATAAATATACTAATTTTTGTTTAAATTATCATTTTAATAATTTAAAATGTTAATAAAGTTTTATATGATTTTTAAAAATTTCATATTTTTATATAATTTAATATTACTATACTAATTTAATTTTTAATAATTAAATATAATATTAATATATAATTTAAACCAATACATAATGGATCTTGTTAGATGGATAATTTTATTTTATATTTTATGAAAAAAAACAAAAAGTAAAAAATCAAAAAAATATATAAATGATTTATTCACTTTCTAAACTATAAGAAATTGAAACTATTATAATATAACTTGAACCATGATTCATAGATGGACATGTGTCATATGAGAGAGAATTGTAAGGAGTTCTCACAGTCTCTCAAATAAGAACCTAATCTCACCCTTTTTATTAAAAAATATTTTTATTTATTTTAATGATAAGAGATTTTTTGAGAGGCTAGCAAAAATAAAAAGAAAGTAAAAGTTTGACTCAATCCTTTTTTTAACACAGGTTTGACTCAATCCTATTGAATTCTTTATTTTATTTTTTTCCATCTATTAAATTCTTTATATATTGAATTTTTTAGAGATTTTATTTTGAAAATAAACTTAAATTATCAAACAATCCTCTTTAGTACTTGCGGTCGCAGACAGAGGGTTTAAGGCAACAATCCTCTTTAGTACTTGCGGTCGCAGACAGAGGGTTTAAGGCCCAACAACTTCGCGGGCTTTATTTCCATCTTTTGTTATTATTTTTTAAAATTCAGCAAAAACCCTAATTTCTGCAGATTCCTTGTCGTTGGACCTGAAAATCCTTCCTTCAGGTTTCTGTTCCTACTTCCATACTTTAATCACAGCGAGCGAGAGCGAACGAACGAACGAGGAAGAGTTTACGTGTCCAAGTATTGCTCCCTCTTTCACTTCCTTCTTCTGCTCTAAATTTTAATTCGGGTTTCTCTATGTGGTTTTGGTTTTGGATTCTGTCGATTTCTTCTTTGCTTCACTATGGGTTTCCTGATGAGTTATTTGGATTCCTCAGTGGTGTTTCCAATTAATCACGTATCTAAGTTTACGTGTCCAAGTATTGCTTCCACTTTCTCTTCCTTCTGTTCTAAATTTCAATTCGGGTTTCTCTAGGCGATTATAGTTTTGAGTTCTGTCAGTTTCTTCTTTGCTTCACTCTACTACATGGGTTTCCTGATAAGTTATTTGGATTTCTAAGTGGCGATTCCAGTTTATCACTTATCTAAGTTTATACATTCCGCTCTTTACATTATCAGCTTGTTTTGGTGAAATTACGAATCAATCAAAACTATAAAGCAGTTGTTATTGAAATCTGCAACTTATTAACAGAAAGCTAAAGTTCTGATCTTTTTCTCTTCTTTTGTATTTGTGCAGAATCTGTTAGGCCAGCTAACATGGGTAAGATGATATTTTGTGCTAACAATGGTCTTAGCTATTTGTTTATTGGAGCTAGGATTTTGAAATTTCTCTTTTGTTTGTTCTTTATTATGCTCGGCAGGGAGCTCACGTCATGAAAAACGAAAAGAGGCTCGCTTGCAGAAGAATCAGAAAAAACATGAATCTTGGCTTCAGTCACAGGTATTAAGGAATCTTCGTTTTATAAGTAGGGTATAGTTTCCTGTTCAATGATTTGTTAATGGATGGTTTGCTGGATCTTAGAAGTCACAAAAGGAGAAACGAGCATCTTCATCATTTCAGAAGGCTATTGACGTGATCAAGTCTGAAGATGTTCACCAGATAAGTGATGATGAAACTGAACTTTTGGAATCAAGTAGTCCTAGTGTAAACAAGGATGATGGAAAATCTATTATACACAACAAAGGTGAGGTTAGAATCAAATCAAAGGAGAAAAAGATGAAAAAAGTAGACAGAATGAAAGATCTAAAGAGACCAAAGAAGAAGACGAAATTTGAAGAGTTCCTTGAAATGGATACACCAACTGTGATCTCTGGTGACCAGGATGTTGAACTTGAGAGGAGGCTTGCAAAGAAGCTCAAGGTAAAGAAAGGAAAACTAAGGGGCTTGGATGATGGTATGAACGATTTATTTGAAGGACTTCCATCTGTACTTGATTCAATGGGATCTGAACTTGGTGATTCTCGAAAGAAACAGAAGAAAAAGAGATCCGAAGAAGAACAGGACCATGAAGTTGTTGATGAGCCAGAAAATGAAGATTTGGAGCTCGAAGAATCTGATTTTTCTGATGAGGCAAGTGAAGAAGAGCCAACAAGAAAAAGAGACCGTAAACAACGTAAAAAGCAAAAGTTGACGGATGAAGAACTAGACAGTGATCAGATGGAAATAACGGATACTGGTGAGTCAGAGACTATTAATCATCACGATTCACCCTCAAGTTTGGAGAAAGTAGAACCTCCACTGCTTGAATGTAAGCCAGAGAGCAGGAACAAGTATGTTGCTCCTCATCTAAGATCTCAGGCCAGAAGTGAATCTGAAGAACACACTAAAATGCGTACACGGATAAAAGGTATAGCTAACGAAAGCTCTTTATCCTCTGTATTTGTAGTTCTGTAATATTAATTTAATATGCTTGGTATGTGTTCCAGGTCTTCTCAATAAGATGGCTGAATCCAATGTAGAAACAATAACTGCAGAACTTGCTACAATCTATCGTGTAAGCTTAAATTTCTTTTGCAGTTTTTCCTTCAGAGCTGTTTGATAGTTGCATGGTTGATATTTTGTGATTATCATAATCTTCCTAGATTTCATTTTCAAACTTGCTCCAGCTCCATCATCTTATTGTAAATACGTGTTATTCGCTTCGCTCTGTAGTAACTCGATAACATTGGCTATTGCAGAGTGTTGCGAGAAGTGTATCTTCTCAGATTTTCTGTGAGGAGGTTTTGACAACTTATGCTAGAGGCAATGAACAGTTAAGATTTGTACAGCTTAATTATATTGATGTCCAAATCAGTCGAGATATGTCTAAACAACATTTTTACCTTGTTAAGGTACGCGGTATTTGCTTCATTTATAGCTGGCATGGCGTGTCTAGTTGGAATGGATTTTAGTGCAAAGCTTATTGCATCACTTGCTAAATCTTTCGAGGTATGTCCCTGCCTTTTTTTCTATATGAATTGTTAACTAAATTGTCAAGAAAATCCAGTCATGTCGTTGTGATTTTATTCTCCATAATATATTTCTTTTCACCATCTTGCTTAAGTAATGCATTATTTAAAGATCATTAAATTTACTTTCAGGACGAATATCAGAAAGAAGACAGTCTCTCTTTAAATGGGCTTTCTCTTTTACTTTCTTATTTTTGCATATTGGGAGTTTGTTCCAGGTAAACTTATTTGCAGCTACACTTTACTTCAATTTGATGTAGTACTTCACTGTTTTGAAGTTTCTAGAACTTAACCAAGAATGCAGTTTACTTATTAGGCTGTCGAACCCGATTATCTAAACACGTTTTACTGTTTTAGTCAGAATCTTGTGGAATGGAATTTCTTGACTTTTAAAAATTTTAAGTGATCGTCATGTATTATCGATTTTAAAATTTTTACAATGAACCTTGTATTTATTTTTACCCAACACAAAACTCACTCTCAAGTCTTCATATATACAGAAACAAAAATATCATTTTCTTTCCCGGATGAAATATGAGTCATTGTCTTTGTTTTGCAGTGATCTTATTTATGATTTCTTAATGACATTGGGGAAGCGGTTGACTACAGTTGATGCCTCCACCATTACAACTGTTTTAGATTGTAAGTTTGATCTATTATTATCTTTCGAAAACCGCTAAGATGTTTTGAGATGTTCTGTCTCTCAGTTTTTAATTATGCTCTGAATAGGCTGTGGAATGAAAATAAGAAGTGATGATCCTTTGGCTATGAAAACATTCATCATTTGCATCCAAAACAGGACAAATGAAATAAAAACGGCCTCAGATAGCCGGACACAAATGAATAACATGATGGTAAAGATTCTACGATAGATTGTCTTCTGGAAGAAAATATTATACTATGATTTTAAGTGGTTTCTACAATGAATTTGTAGATGGAAAAGATGCTTGAAACTATTTCTGCAATAAAGAACAACAAATTGAGAGGTAAAGAGGATTCTGTCCAGAACACAAGGGTAAAGAAGTGGCTTCAAAAGGTAAATATTTCAGTTGTCTTTTCCTTCTGCTTATTACGGTTGCTTTTGAACGAGTAAGTTTAATTAAATTGTACTCTGTTTTTCCTAATTTGACAGTTGAGAGTGGATGAAGTTTTATTAAGAGGGCTCACATGGAGCAAGCTACTTGACCCCGAGAAAAAGGGTCAGTGGTGGTTATCCGGCGATTTGGTGGTTAACTCAAACACTGCTGAAGATGTAGCACAAACAATGGACGCAGAGGTTGTTGAGGCCCAGAAAATGTTGAAGCTAGCTGAGGCACAGAGGATGAATACTGATTCCAGAAAAGCTATATTTTGTGTGATCATGAGTAGTGAGGACTACATTGATGCATTCGAGAAACTTCTTAGATTGGATTTGCCAGGAAAACAGGACAGAGAGATCATGAGGGTTCTAGTTGAATGTTGTTTACAGGAGAAGGTTTTTAACAAGTACTACACAGTTCTCGCTTCAAAGTTGTGCGAGCACGACAAGAATCATAAGTTCACACTTCAGGTACTTTTCTACTATCTTATATAAGTGAAGCCGACTATGTACTGAATTTGTTTATCCGTCATCTTGTGCTTTTATCTTAATAATAAATTTCCTGCAGTATTGCATTTGGGACCATTTCAAAGAACTAGAGTCAATGTCACTTCAGAGGTCGATGCATCTGGCGAAATTCGTGGCAGAGATTATTATATCTTTCAATCTGTCGCTTGCAGTTCTCAAATCCGTAGACTTGGCAAATCCAGTGGAGTTAACTCCAAAAAGAATCATGCACTTTCGAATGCTATTCGAGGCCATCTTTGAACACCCTGAAAATCTTGTGTGGAACTTGTTTACGCGTATAGCATTGAATCCGGACTACGAAGCTCTACGCGATGGCATCAAATTCTTTGTGAAGGAATACGTTGTGAAAACTAATAAGGCGATTTATGGGAAATTCAAGAAAGCCAAAGAAGCTCTTAACAATGCAGAAGGATTGCTTATGTGATTCTGTAGTCATCAGTGTGCTATAGGCAACAATTTTGAAGCTTAAGAGTTTACTCTGATTATGTCATTAGCCTCTTTACGTTGTATACACATTTACTGTTGACGGAAACTTTTGTGTAGCTGCCATTTAGTTAAGGTTTCTAAGATTCACCAGCTATGATAAAATTTTTAGAAACACATTGCCAAAGATATAATTATTTGTATTTTCTTTGATTTTTTTAAAATGAAGATAACTACACAAAATGTTTTCTCCGAATAGTTGTCAAAATTGTAAAACCTACAAGTATTTTCTGTTTATTTTATTTTTTTTGTAATGAAGATAATTGTGCAAAATTGTATATACTAATTATTTTATTTTAGTAATTAGTAGAATTAATCCAATTCTGTTTTAGTAACATTATTATATTTATATGATAAAAATTTCTAAACTTACATATAATGATCTAATATGTTGTTTCAGTCAAAGGTTATAAATTTTCGTAGAACTCAAAATAATATTATATAATTAAATATTTATAAAAATTATTTTATATGAACGTACAAGGATAATAATGATTCATCTAACCCAAGTAATTGTGGGGCTTATAGTGGACTGGATTCCATCAAAGCCCAGGTAAGTATTTTTCGCTTTAATAAATTAAATAGAGCCCAGATTGCATCATTAGCGAGATACTCTATCCCACACGCATGAATGGCGCGTTTAGCGCGTGTAACAGAAAAGCGTGGACACTGTTTTTAGCCAAAATTCATTTTGTAAAAGAATTCAGCGCGCGAGACAAAAAAAGTGAATTGCCAAAGTATTAACCGGTCTCGTGGCTCGTACCAAAACAAAAGGTCCTTTATTTTTTACTTTTTAACTGTTAGTTTTCTTTGTTTTCGCTTTTTTATATATACATATTGTATATTATATAGAAAAATATATATCATATTATATAATTGGGAAAACAGTTTTTACCAAAAAATCACATACTTTTTGATTTGTTAAAAAAAATCTATAATTGGTTGACCAAGCTAAATTGATACTGAATTAAGTCAACTTTAACGAACACTTTTAAAAACAACAAAACAAAACTCATTGTTTTGTGATTTTACATTTTTGTCATGATTTTTTTATTTTTATTTTTTGGATTAGTGTCATTTTAAACAAATATAACCAGGTTTAATATTTATTTGCCAAAAATAATTTCCATTATGGATTTGCAAAATATATTCTTAAAGATTGGTTACATATCCTCACTCATAAACGTTGTGTGGCACATAGTAATAGGAGGAAAATAAGCTGATCGTGGATTTGGAATGGTAATTTTGTATCTAAGGAACAGTTTCAATATTGTATAAGAATCGATCTTTATTTCTTTTCAAGTGACCTTCGAAAGACATTCCATCAGAGAAATAAAGACATAAAAAAAAACACAAACGCTGCAGCAAATCCGAAAGATGCTATATCCTCACTCTCTGAACAAGAGGGAAACCATAAGCATCAAATCTAACTTCGTCTAAGATATTTTAAAAATAAAAAGATATTAAACCAAACGAAAACACAACCATTATAGAGAAAACAAAACCGTTTCCTTGTTCAAATCATTCAAGATCTCTTCACTTGGCACTGGCGAGCTGGGAGCGGATGAGCTTGGCCGCATCAACCATGTTCTTAAGTGCTGGCTTGACCTCTGTGTACTTACGGGTCTTGAGACCACAGTCAGGGTTAACCCAAAGGATGTTCTGCTCAAGAACAGCAAGCATCTTGTTGACTCTGTCAGCGATTTCCTCAGATGATGGTATTCTTGGAGAGTGGATGTCATAGACACCTGGACCAATTCCAGCACCGTACTTCACTCCTTCACGGAACACGGAAAGAAGCTTCTCATCAGATCGGGAGTTCTCGATGGTGATGACATCGGCATCCATGTCGATGATGGAGTGTATGATGTCGTTGAAGTGGGAGTAGCACATGTGAGTGTGGATCTGCAAATTCAAGAAAAAGACACCATCATTAGCACAAGTTAATAAGCAATTAAGAAAGCGTTTTGATATAAGAGACTCCGTTATGTTGTTTTTTGAAGCAAACCTGGGTGCTGTCTTGGACGCCACAGTTGGTAATTCTGAAGGAGTGAACAGCCCAGTCCAAGTAGAAAGCGTGCTCGGATTTCCTGAGTGGTAATCCTTCTCTAAGTGCAGCCTCATCAATCTGAATGACACCAATTCCACCTTTCTCAAGATCCTCGACTTCGTCCTTGATGGCCAATGCAATCTGGTAACAAGTTTCGTGCCTGGGCTGGTCGTTTCTGACAAAGGACCAGTTGAGAATGGTGACTGGACCAGTAAGCATACCCTTCATTGGGCGAGAGGTCATGCTCTGAGCCATTGCGGACCAGAAGACGGTCATAGCCTTGGGACGGCTCACATCACCGTAGATAACTGGTGGCTTCACACAGCGAGATCCATAAGATTGGACCCATCCATTTGCAGTGAAAGCGAAACCAGACAACTGCTCCCCAAAGTACTCAACCATGTCGTTCCTCTACAGAATTGTGAAAACATTTCTCATCAAAACCAGTAACAAGGACAACCGGATATAACTTCTGTACATTAGTTTCAGCCCTCCACTTCAAGGCTTTAAGCGATAACATAGAATAATTAAAAGAATTTTACCTCTGGCTCTCCGTGGACAAGAACATCGATGTCAAGTTCCTCTTGGAGATCAACAACTTTCTTGATCTCTTCCTTAATTGCCTTAACGTAGTCCTCCTCGGAGATCCTAGCAAAAGAGAGATAAGAGAAAATGTTGGCATCACAACAATTTAAGGAAATGTGTGACGAATATCCCCAAGGATTGAATTCACGAGACTAACTTTTTGGCCTTGTACTCACGACGAACTCTCCTGAGCTCTACAGTCTGAGGGAAGGATCCGATGGTTGTGGTTGGCAGGATTGGAAGGTTAAGCTTCTTCTGCTGAGCATCTAGCCTAGCACTAACTGTAGTTGCACGACGGTGGTCAGATCCCTTCAAAGCAGCAGCCTGAGACAACAAGAAATCATCTCAATCAATATAAGATTAGGAAAATAAATTATTGGATGAGAACAGTGCGTAGGTTTGACATCACACTTACAGCCTTCTGAACACCCTCGTTATTGACTCTTGGGGAAGACCTCCTTGATCCCAAAGCCGCAGCATTGGCAGAGAAAAGAGCCTGAAAGAGATAAAAATATTAGACTTCTAGTGTCTTCGAAATCATTTACACTAAAGATAATGTAGGGGTCTCCTGCTAGAGAAGCATGTGTGTAGACTACCTCGTCCTTTTGACCAGCCAAAGCCTTGGCCAAAACATTCACTTCAACGACCTTTTGGGCAGCAAACGCCATCCATGACTTGATTTCATCATCAAGCTTAGTCTCATTGACAAGATCAACAGCGGTGTGGAGAAGAGAGCAGGAGGTTGAGACAACAAGCTTGTCTGCAGATAGATAACAGATCAACATTTCATATCTTTGTTTTTGGGTTCTTAGTATTGTCGTGTAAAAGGCAGATGATTCTGGATTAACATATTACCTTTACCAACAATGCCCTCAACTGCCTGCAAGGTGCTGAGAGACGCAGCAAAGTCATTGGCCCAGATGTTCCTTCCGTCAACAACACCAGCGAAGAGGTATTTTCCCTCGGGGAAACCTGCCTTGACCAAATCAAGGGTCTTGGAGCCACGGACCAAATCAAATCCAAAGGCGGTCACACCCTTCAACGAAGTTAGGGTCTTGTATGTCTCAGCCGGGATATCAGCGAAGTAGGTCTCCACGAGAACATTCAAACCAGAAAGAGTTGATTCAAGGTCAGCATACGCCCCAGTAAAGGCCTGGAGTTTGTGTCCCTCAAGATCCATAACAAGGACAGGCTCATCAAGCTGAATCCAGGTGGCACCAGCTGCCTTAAGCTCACCAATAACTTCCCTGTACCAAAGTCACCATTTAAGTGGAATGTCAGCATATTATTCACACCATCAGGAAATGGACGAGAGAATAGAAGAAAAAAACCAGGTGACTTCTTACTTGTAGATTGGGAGAATTTTTGGGAGAAGAGAAAGAAGGTCAAATGACTTGTCGACACCCTTGGCAGCTTTGGAAAGCAGCAAGTAAGAGACTGGGCCAACAAGTACAGGGACGGTGTCAACACCAAGCTGCATAACATCAAGTTTATCAGATCAGAACTCTAAAACAGCAGAGGAAAAAAAACAGCTTTTACATCTACTTAGTGTGGTTGTATATATGCAGGTGACTATTTTCTTAAAAACATCAGCATCCTCTGTGAAACACCATTCAATGAATCTAGACATACTAAGTCGTCGAACCAAAGCCTATGACCTCCAATAATTAATCATCTAGAAGATGGTCACTTTCTTAAGAAACGGATATTATTAAAGAATGATACGTACTGCCTTGGCCTCCTTGTACTCATTCACTGCCTTGTGAGATGCGTAAGAAAAGTTGACCTCAGGGCCCAACTCAGGGACGATGTAGTGGCTGCATCAATGAAGCATTGTTATTAGTACACAACTAAAAAAGCCCAACTAAAAATATAACTGCAAGGGATCCAAGAGGTTACTTACTAGTTGGTGTCAAACCACTTGGTCATTTCCATGGCGGGCACAGAGGCATTTCCTCTGGCCATGGAGAAGTATGTATCCAACCCGATCTCACCACCGGTGTATCCGTATCTGGGAGGAACAGCACCGAGCATGGCGGTGGTGTCGAGCACCTGGTCGTAGTGAGCAAAGGTGTTGCTTGGGATGAACTTAGTCCCAGCCTCGGACATCTGTTTCCAGATGGCTGACCTCAGATCAGCCGACACTTTCTGAAGATCTTCAGCACTGCTCTTGCCATCCCAGAAGGATTCCAATGCAAACTTGAGCTCTCTCTTGGGGCCCATACGTGGATATCCAACAATGTGTGAAGCCATTTTGATTTTCTTTTACTGCATAAACAAGAAACCAAAAAAGAAAAGAATAATCAATATCTAAATCAAATAAATTACATTCCTTTCATTGACTTGTTAATATTAAAATGATTTCGGCGATGTTTCGTACTCCACGAACGCCGTAAAGCGGCTCCGAGACTAACAGAATTAACAGTTCACGTGTTCGGAAAACGAAAAAAAAGTGAAAAAGTTTATGCAGCTTTTGTCGTATTTATGATTGATATAAACACGATAAGTACACTTCGAAGTAGAATTGAAAACTTCAGATCAAATCACATGTGACATTTATGGATGCAAGGTGTTTTATTAAGCGGATCTAACGCATACGAACACAAAACACAGAACACAGAACACTAATCATTTAGAAGATGACAATAGATCGCAATCAGATCCAGAACCAGATCTACAATTCGAACAACAAGAAATATCCAGATCTGAGTCCAACGAACACACTCACCGGTTAGATCTAAGTTCAAAAACACAAGATGAAGAAAATTGATCACGGAATCAAATACGATGATATTCAAACGAAAATCGCTAAACAAGTAACAAACCAGGAGGAGAAGAAAACGAAATGAAAAACGAATGAAGCTAAATAACAGAGACGTGGGGAAGCCATAGAAACTCGGAAACGTACCTCAAGGAGGAAGACTCGGAGAGAAGAAGAAAAAGGGTTGGCTTAAGAAAGAAGAGAGGACGAGAGCGAGGAAGAAGAGTGGGCTGTGTGAGTTTATTTATAGCAAAAAATCAATGATCAATCCTTGGGCTCTGTGTGTGTGAGTGTAGATCTGGTGGTGGATATTTTCGTCATATCCTTTATTTTATTCCTTTTTATTTATTTATTTATTTAGTATTATTTATTTAGAGTGTGTTTTTCCAAAAAAAACAAATCTTATATTTTCAACAAAATTGAGTATAGTATTTATTTCTTTTTTCTTTTTGACACCATAGAGTACAATATTTCTTACAGATGTAGAAATAAATAAAATGTGTACACAATTAGTAGAGTTAATAAAAAGGAAATAAAGTTATATTATATCATAGGAAGAAAAAAAGTTGAAAACTCTGAATAAATATCGTAATAAATTGTTTTAACAATTGGATATGTATTTTAGCTTAATGTAGAGATACACTAAATTATTCTAAGAAATAATTTATAATTAATATCATAATAAATTGACAAAAGTATCATAAATAAAATGTGTTATGAAGGTTTAGTTTAAAATATGAATAATGATTATTAAGATATAACAATACAATTAGCGTATATAAAAAAAAATTAAAAAGAGGATTAAAACGTGAAGGGGAGTAGGTGGTGTACGTGGGAGAGGAGATTAGTGGGTGGAATGGGACCCACAGTGGTTGGTGAGATTCACATTTTCATTTTCTCAGTAAAATACGACG
>WJSH01008673.1:47737-63733 GCA_009757365.2 Lepidium campestre | reverse complement strand
TTTTTTTTTTTTTTTTTTTTTTTTTTTTTTTTTTTGAATTAATACAATTATATGAATAAAACATATAAAAGTGAGAAATTGTAGTGGAAGCCCAAAACCAGTAACATAATTTTACTTGAACCAGTTAAAGATCTTGTCTGGCCATAAGTCCACTGTGTCAGATGGGTCTATAGTGGGATTAAAACTAATAATCACTTGTATGTATTTGGTACTATAGATTAGGTTTAAAACCAAAGATTGTGGACCCACAAATGTATACATTATTGTTCAAGATTCGTAGACTAATCAGACCATATGTGACTAATGGTCTTAATATTTCTTTGTTTGCTGATAATTTGGCTACCAAACAATTGATTCGTGACCTTTATCAACCCCGAGGATGTAACATTTTTTGTTCGCTTAAAGCATGTTCAATTTTCTTTACAAATGTGTGTATTATTAACATATTGTATGTCTTTTTCTTCTTCCAAAATTCTGCATTGAAAAAGTTCATGTACTTGTATATTCTCTAGCAATTGAAATTTAACCATACAGTGTATAGTTTACGTCAATAGTACTATTTTTGTGTAATTAATAGAAATGTTATAAGTTTGGTATATAAAAATTGTATTCAACCACTTTCATAACTAGTTTTGGAGTATCTTTCTACTGCATGGGGAATTGTGTAGGTCAATTTTGAGTTTATAAAGAATTAATTAAGAAGATGATGTTGTAACCAAAACCATAAAGTCAACAACTTTGCTTCTGTTTTGTTTTTTTTTTCAGCGCCGACAAAATTCACATAGATGATTATGTGAGACAGCATTAATAAGTCTAAAAACAATTACTCTTTTTTTTTTATAAAGAAAATTACTCTTATGTTTAATGATTCTGTATAACAATTTGACACTTACATGAGACTTTAAGTCAGCAGGACAGTTGCATATGCTTCCTTGAGACTGCTCTGTCGGTGGATGTAGATCTAGTACTCGTATGTTCACACCAATAAAGATACTCACAAGCATTTAATGAATCTCAAATTTTCATTTCCTTTATTTTATTCTTTATTTTGTTCTTGTTTTTAATTAACAAAAATGCAAAAAAAAACCCACTTTTTTTAACAATTATTGAGCTAATTAGCATGTGTTATGCCAGATTACAAGATCAATTAAAAATATGTTTTATTTAACTTTTTTGTTGGCTACCTTGAGTTTGGTAGATCATATTATACACGAATCACATTATCCAAAAAGTATTCTTATTGCTGGCTCATAAAAACTTTATGCTTCAATTATTAAAAGGCATGCTTTTAAACATGCGAACTCATAATTTACCCCTAAAAAAAAAAACATGCGAATTAATATACGCACAAGTTGATAATTTATATGTACATCTTTAGATTTTCAAAGTTTATTTACATAAATGTTAAACACAATGTTTCATGTTAATACTAAGAGACTGAAATTGCTTTAACTCACTTTAGAAAAATACAAAAAAGAATTTGCTCATTCTTTATTGATTAAGAAACTAACTCAAAATTAACTACAATTCTCTCTAAAATCTTAAGAAACAACTTTTCATAAGATATGTATTTATAGGACTAGGCTAATTCCCTATTTCTTTTTTTTAAAATAAGAAAATAACAATTTTATTTTCCCTTAATGAAAAACTTACATAACTCTAATCCAAATCTTTTAAGCATATCTTTAAGCATATCTTTAGTAACTAAAGATTGTTTGTTCAACAAATAAAGGAATTATCCAACAAACACCTATGACGTAAATAATATAAACCACCAACTTAGATAGAGTCCATTACTTTACAATGCTCAAAGAAAAATGCAAACGGCAATACACTTCTCATACTGGTTCAATACAAAAGAATGAAGCACACCGAAAGACAAAACAAAAGAGAAACTATTTATGTCACAACAAACCAAAAACCATGAAGAACCTCGAAATAGTATAAAAGATACATATCAATCAAATCAATAAATATGAAAGCTGGAAGAGAAGAAAAAGAAAGATAAACAAACAAAAACCAGCACAAAGGAGAAAAACTTGGTACAAAAATATGATTAGCGGCTTCTTCTTGCCCCTTTTAAAATAGAGCACACAGGCTAATGAAACAAAACAAAACAAAACAAAACAAAACCCAGAAGTGCCTATCATTACCATGCAACAAAGATATATATTTACTTGAGTTGAGATGTATTACCCTTCGATTTATCAATCTTTCTCCGAATTTCCTTTTTCCTCTGCAATGCTTTCTCCTGAAATCTCTGGAGTTTCTTTGGACTCAGGACTATGTACAGTCGCATTAGCGTTGCTTGCGGTCTCAGCTTTTGCATCTTCGATCACATCTTCATCACTTAGTGTTACATTACTAGACCCATTGTCTTCCGTCGGAATCACCAACGTTTCAGAGATTACTTCCATTGCCTTCCCTTCTTTTGGTTCAGAAGGTTTTGGAACTTCCTCCAATGATTGAGTTTCCACAGGCGAAACGTCGGATGTTGTTATCTCTTTTGGTTTACTTTCCTCTTCTTCTTGTTCCTCTTCTTCTTCTTTCTCGGATGTGTTGTTTAGAGGAATGTTGGTCTCCTCAAGAGATTTTTCTTCAATTGAAGACTCTGATGTTTCGGTTTCAACTGCACACTTGATTTCTCCAGACCCACCATCTGATTTTGGTGACTTTGATTGCTTGCCCACGCTCTCTACAACAGCCTGATTCATAGCATTATCTAGATCTTCATTCGATGTAGCTTCCACAACTGCTGAATCTGACTTGGATTCTGTTGAATTTTTGTAATTTTCTTCAGCCAACTGATCTTGAATGGTGCTTGGAAGAATAACATCCTCAACCTCAGATCCTTCGTGGATCTGCGGGAAAGCAGAATCTATGTCTTCAGCTGATCTCGCTTCAAGAACAGACAGAGCTTCAGTTTCGTTCGCAGTGTCTGGTCCTATTGAAGATGGCCCGGGTTCAAAATCTGTCACAACTTCCTTAACACTGAAGTCTCCAACAGTGTCAAGTTCAGACAACAATCCTTCATCAATATCCTCTATCATGTCTGCCTCTTCAGTCATAAAGTCAGGAGGACTTTGAGATACTGCATGTAAATCAGAAAGCTGATCTAACCGCTCCACCACATTGTCAAGCTCCTCATAACCATCCTCTTGAAAGAACTCCGTCCTTGAGCCTTCACCAACCATAGGTGTTGTGTACTCGGGAGATTCTGAAGGAGATGAGGATGAGTCAGACGTCAAACAAGATAACTCGGCTGTATCTTCAGGAGCATCATGATACTCGTGGAAAGTGATGTTGCGGGAAAACACGACACTAACAGGACCAGCACGATTTGGTATCTGCAATTACGCAGCACAACGGTGAGAAACAGATCTACTGCTTAACAAATTTTAGAAAGAACAAAGAACTCCAAACATTGTGAAGGTATCAGCCAATTGTTATCTCCAGTTCCAGCTAAGAAACCACATATCTAGATGATGTACCACTATCACATATGACATGAGAATAAGAAACATGATAGGTATAAGACTGTAGAAAATATATTGTTGCACATGTATCAACGCACCATATAGGTTATGACGTTATTTCCAGTTATTTCTACTTCCTGCTAAGAAACCACAAATGTGGTGATGCTAATTGATCCCGTATATTCCCTCCATTATTTTGTAGGTTATGATGTCAAGTATATCACATAGATTTATCTTAAACTTAGAGGCGAGCAGCAGAAGATAGTACGTTAAACTCATCAAATAAATGGTATACTAATGTGCATCTATTAGAGAAAATAAGTTTCATGACTTACTTGATCTTCACCAGGTTCAAGAGATGATTGTTCTACCACAGATTTATCTGACCACGTCACTTCTCTATCTAATTCAGATGGAGTCGTTTCCTCAGATCTCAAATTTTGGGCACTAGCATTTACGGAGTCTACTTTAATATCCGTTACTTGGTCGGGGTGCGTTTCTTCCTCAGTAGTAGGAACTGATGACTGAACTGGATCTTGTTCCAACCGTGGAAATTCTTCATCATTAAATGAATGCGTCTCAACATACTCGACTGCTCCAGAAGACAAAGTGGCATAACTGTCTATTGGGATGTCTGCATTAAATGTTCGAGGAGTGGCTTCATCTTTTTGTTCCCGGGCTACCTCTTCCTCGTGGATTATCCCTTCAGCTACTGACCTATTTACTGAAGTTTCAGGGATGTCATGTACCACATCGGGTGATTCTTCCAGTGTTGTCACATGTTCCCTCGTATCACCAGGTCCTCGTATCACCAAAGATGCACCACCATCTAGTGCTCTGGTATCTGAAGTCTCTCTTACATGCAGTTCTTCCAAGTCTTTTTGACTAAAAACAGATAAAGGGTTATCCTCCTGGTGATCAGCATTCTCGTTCTTATCCAAAGGCAGAGATGACCCTGAAACAGTTGAGTTCTTTTGACCATCAAGTCCAACCTCCGCAATGGGAAGGCTTGCCTCTTCTGTAACATGCGTGCTAGTCCCTCCTACTTCCCTTGTCCTTGTTTCCATCTCGTCAGAAGTGGAATGAATTTCCTCAGGACCTATGCTTTCAGGATAAACGTCCTGTTCTTTATTCTCATTTACTTGCAATTCTTCCCCATTCTTTCCAGGTAGATCTGGTTTGTAATCAGACGATATGGAAGAAAATGAAGGGAATCTACTACCCGAAGGAGGACTCGAATCGTAAACAGGTTCTTCGTGGTGGCCGTCCACCAAACCACAAAGCTCATGAATTGCTGATTCATCAAGCGAGGGATGCGCGGTAATGAAAGAGTCTTCAGCATGTCCTTCATCATGGTGATAATTATCCTCCACTCCTCTCGCCCCATGGATTTCTAATCTTCCCAAAGAAGGCTGGGAAGAAGCACCTGATTCGTTATGAAGACCAGCTTTCCGCTCTGAAATCAACATTGCTTCATTCTCACTAATATCCGGTAACATCTCTTCAATCTCTGATAAAGATGAATCACTATCATTGTAATCCTCTTCATCGAGATTTTTCTTATCAGATGTTTCTCCTTCCATTGCGTTTGATTGCTCATGGTGTGTTTCTGCATTTCCCAGTATTATCTCAGCCACATCATGGTGAAGATGTCTGCTATCAGCTTGTTCATCGAAATCGGAATCTTCAGATGAATGGCTTTTTTCTTCATCATGGTCAGAAGCTGAATGGCTTTTTTCTTCATCGTCGTCAGAAGCTGAATGGCTTTTTTCTTCATCATGGTCAGAAGCCAAATCTCTTTTTTCCGTAGTGATTCCTGCCTCTCGATCAGTATCATGTTCATCCACCTTTTTTTCATCATCCTCCAGGACTGTGCACACAGATTCAGTATCCGGCACAGAACTGACTTTTGATTCACTAACTTCACTGAGCTGCCTTTCAAGCGGATAATAGCTCGTTCCCTCATTCGCTAATCTTTCTAGCACAAAGAAAGGTCGTAGCCTATCATGCCTGGGACCTCCAAGCATTGATGGGCCTACAGTGAAACTTTCGTGTCTTCTGAACACTGGATCTTTTGGCTGTTGAGAAGAGAATTCTTCCTGGAAACCGTCACCCTTGAGGTCTGGCTTTTCTTCATTTGGCTCATATGGAATATCAAATGGATTTCTCCTCGCAAACATAATAGACGGGGCAGAGCCAGGGATAGCCATGTCATCATACATATCATATGGAAGATCAAATGGATTCTGCCTTGCAGTTGAGATTGACGGCATGTTAAAGGGAACATCAGCACTGTCAAGATCGATAAGATTTTTCTCTGCCATCAGTCTCATATTGTGGCGAGCCCTTCTCCTGGCAATAAGATTTTCCAACCGTTGGTTTCTTTCAAGCTCAAGACTTCCTAGATCCATGACATTTTTTTGGTCAACCTCTGTCCACTTGATTGCTGATTTACTTTCGTCGTCCTTACCTTCCTTCTTTTTTTCTTCCTCCTCTTCATTCTCGTTGTCACCCTCTTCTCCCTGACTTTCACTGTCAACATCAGACTCCATCCCTTCATCACTACTACTCCTATGTGGCCCCTCTGAAGCTGCATCTGATCCTTCCTCATTGGCAATGCCACGACTTGGAGCTTGTGAGTGTAAAAGAGGGTGAAGCTCATCAAGCATTGGGATGATGTCTGTCATAGAAGCATCGGGTGAAGAACTTTCTGCACCATCAGACCCAGAATCCAACGAGTCATCACGGTCTGCGTCATCATCCTCATCTTCCTCATGCCGCATCGGTCTCCAAGGTGAAATTGGAGATACATCCATCTGTTCATCCTTTGAATCGTCCATCAGTTCATCTAAAGAACCACCATTTTTCCTCAAATGTTCTGCACCCGAAACTTGCATCCCACCATTTTCAAACAGTTTCTCATCTACTCTTTCTCCCCTCTTCTCCAACTCCAAAACAAATGCTTTCTCTTCAAACTTTACGTGAGTATCCCGTTTCATCTCATTAAGAGTCTCATCAACTAAAGGCCTATAATCAAATGGTCGACCATCGTCCTCGGCCTCACTGAGTTGGTTTTCCCTTAATTTATCACCAGCATCATCTCCATCCTCATGTACCTCTTCTTCCTTGCTCACGAAATTCTCTACCGTAAAACTCTTATCACCTTTCTCAAAAACAGTAGCATCCCTCGTAACCTCTGTTCTAAAAAGAGCAGTCTCATGGACAGTTTCTGGTTCTTTTTCGATTTCTGGTATGTTTGGTTCTCCGAAACTCAATATTGTTCCAAGCAAAACGAAAGTACACACCAAAACAGGAGATGCAGTCACCAGGGGAGAAAACAAAAGAGGACAAGTTCTGTGCAGAAAATACAAAAAACCAATGAAGCTCAGAAGAAAAGGATGATTGCAAATCCATCGGTAGGAACTTCTGATCATAATGACGAATAATCTCCGAATCTGAACTCTGAAGTCCGACCGATCATTGATCATCTCTTCTTCTTTTTTTTCTTTTCCAGGTTGTTTCTGTATAAGAATTACGAGCAACAATCACAGATCAGATGACGAAGTGTCATTTACTTACAAAAAATACGAAATTTAAATCTTTATAGTTCACATAATAGTACAAAAATGTGAAACATTTATCAGCTTTTATCGAATTTTATGATTGAGCTAAACAACAAGATGAGTCCAATTCAAAGCAAAATCGAAAACTTAAGATCAAATCGAACACTAACATATCAGCAATATAACAGAAAAAACTCGGATCCAACCGCAAACGAACCCAGAAAGCGAATCATTATAAAAGATGACAAAGAGGTCGCAATCAGATCGAGCATCAGATCCAAAAATCGAATAGCACCAAATCTATGTCTAATGAACTCACTCACCAGGTACGAGCAAACCAAAACAGATCGCGGAGAAATAAAATCAAATACAATTATTCAAATATATCACTCCGTAAGCCCTAAAAGCAATGAAGAAAAGAAACGAAAAATGAAACAAAAATGAGAGAGAGTGAGACGTGTGGAAGCCATGGAAAGTCGGAGACGTACCTTACCGAAAGTATAATTGGAAAGAAAGAGAAAGGTTGACTACACGAAGAGGTGACGAAAGAGATGAAGAAGAAGAAGAGTGGGTTATGTTGTTGGCTTCTTTACAGCAAAACAAATGATTTAATTCGTTGGGCTCTTTTGAATTTACTTTCGGCACAATAATTCCAATTTTAATTTACGATTTTATTTATAACTAATGAAGTGAGTTAAGAATGAAATAAAGCGACAATGACATTGTTAGTTTAACCGTAATATACCATTTTATATAGATTCCATTCTTACAATTTAGTGATTTACAATACGAATCTAGACAGAACTTAAATGAATCTAATCCTAAACAAGATGATTATTAATTTCAACTTACAAGCACAATTTTTTACTGTGAATTGTGCTTACGAAATTTGATTTGTCATTTCTCTTGAAATTTCCATAAGAATCCAACCTTGGGAATACATTTAAACGATATCTCGATTCTTCAAGCAGACACATGAAAAGATATAGAGAACTCAGACAACTGAGTGAGATGTTTTTGACTTCAATGGCTTAAACTGTTTGACTAAATATGTTAATGCGGTTTTAAGTATCCCAATCTTTCATCTTCTTGCTCCCCTTTGGTTTTGCTATAGGAGCATCCATGCCTGCCATTTTCTTGTTGTATTTTTCGCGTAGAGGATCATTCGAAGTCCACCTACACAATCGTTCATTAAGCAAAAGTCCATAAACTAAAAAAAGATGCAAGATTCTTCTACCATAACCTAGTCTACATTTGCATGCAATGATTCAGTTCAGTTCTCAGCTTAATGTTTCTACTCAAATGCTAAATAAACCAGATTCAGAAGCCTGGATGAGAGCTATTTTCATATCAAAACTCTATGCCTAACCAAATGCAAGAAAAGAAACGCTGAAAGCAGAAAACTTACGGGTTACTCCAATCTGTTGTATCCTCGTTGACAAGGTGAGTCCATTTAGTTCTTCCACTGCGACCAAAGTGCTTGACCTGCATAACTTTGGGCAGAATCGATTTGTCCAACGTATCTTCCCCAGTTGGAGCAGAGTAGTCGCGCTGGAATATACCATCGGTTCCAGCAGATCCTGCCTCGTCATCAGGATCTGCCTGGAAGAAGGCACCCTTGTGGTAGTATTTTTGCATAAAGTTCCATTTCTTTTTCGGTTGAGCTGTTGAAGGTTTCGGATTCTTCCTCTCCCATTCTCTCCTCTCCTGCTCTGTCATGTTCCTCAGCTTCTCTATTTCTTCCCTCTCTCTCACCATAGCTTCCCTTGCATCTCTTTCTCTCTTGATCCTACCGATCTCTCTTGTCTTCCAAACTTCATACTCCTCAGCCTCATTGATTTCGTCATCAGTTTCCACATCACCAATATTTGCTTCTTCCAATAGCACGTTCTTCCGTATCTCTTCATCTTTCCTAACTTCCTCAACCACAATTTGCTTTGTCTCTATTTTTCTTATCTCCAGTTTTCTCTTAGCTAATTCCTCAAGAGCATGTTCTTCAGCCTCAAGCCGCTCACGCTCTGCTATTGTATCTCTCTCAGCTTTTGGTACAAAAACAGGCTTGATCATGGTAATCCCAGGCATGTCATCTTCTGAATCAGTCTCATACTCGGACTCCTCCTCCTCCTCTTCTTCCTCTTGTAGCTCATCTTCTTCTTCTACAGGAAGTAGAGCAGCCTCTTCTTGCACTCTTTTAAGATTCTTTTCTCTAATTCTTCTTCTCCTTTCTTCCAGGGCATCTTCATCTTCTTCCTCGTCTTTAGTCTCTTGATTCCTCAATTCTTCTTCTTCTGTAGATATAATCTCAGCCTGTCTAATTCGTCGATGATCAGCTCTAACTTCATCACGGTTTTCAACTCTGGTCTGAGCTAAACGACGTAGCCTTGGATCATCCTTCCTAGCAACACCCAAATCATCCTGCTTTGGAAAAGCTCTATCCAAAACAGAAACCTTCTGCATCCTAACATCCTCATCTTCTTCGCCTTCCTCAGCCCACTCAGGAGCTTTTCCTGGCCAATACCTTCTCACTCTAGTCTGTCCAATACCACCTCGTAATTTTTCCCTTACAGCAATTGCAGCATCACTCACTCCCGCCGTGACAGACATTCTTGCACTTGCCACTAACCAAACTCAATTATATTAGCTATTTGTTTCTGCAGCATAATAAAAATACAGGAATTAGATTCAAGCTTTGCATAATCACCAGGAAAAGAAAAGTGCTACTTCCAAATCGATCCTCTAAAGCTAAAATCTTAATGAGACAAATTATAACCAAGAAAAGGCATTCTGTGAAATGCATATCAATGATATGTGTGTGGATGAACACATCACATAAGCACACAAACCCACTCTAATTCGGATTTTTGTCTCAATAATGGAGGAGCAACGAAAGGGCAGAACATAGGAAGTCAGAGAGAAAAGAGAAAAGGAAAAAAATGAAAATCGAATTCTAAACAAAGAATGCTCGTAGAAATTCGAAGATTTTTCAGGAACAAAAAGGCAAAAGGGGATAGATCTCTATAGAAATCTGACTTATTTGTCAAAGCTTGAATCCAGAGAGCTAGAAAGCCAAATCGGAACACTAGCTAACAAACGAAGATGACAGGTATACAAATCAGAAACGGGAAACACACAAAATACGGAACTCCAAGGTTCTGTAAGAAAGACACAAGGTAATATAAATTAACCAAATTCAGAAGAAATTGACAAAAAATTAAACGACTTACAATTTGAAGAAACCTAGATTGAGATAGAGCTTCAGAGGAATCCAAAGTAGAAGAAACTCTAGAAACCGTGGCGGGACGGAGGAGATGAAGACGGTGGGGCTCTTGAAACCGGAGACGTTAATTAAAATACATAAGCCACAGGAGAACTCATGAGAAACTCTAGCTTTAATGGGCCTTTAAAGTTGACTTATAATGGGCCTTTAATTTAACATCTTTTTCCCCTAAAACAGATTACCTCTGTTTTCAAACTATTCTATTCATTGAACTCTTTGGATTGTTGTCTATAGCACTTCTCTCTCGATGTGTTCACTTTACAGATGACTTGCTTAGGATTTTAGGGTGTTACATAATGGTTCAGGGTCTAAAGAGTGTGTTATGTCTGCGTGCTTATGTAATGTTGAGCCATCGTTTTAAATCCATCCTCTCAAGTCTCACTTGCCCATGTACTAAACCGATTGAAAGATAAACCTTAACACCGACCAGGATAAGATTCATGAATCAGAGTGATCAACCTATAACCAAGATAAGACTATAAATGTCTTTGCTGAAATTCTTCAATAGACACACTTTAGAGCACTTGGCTTAAACACTACAATAAGACCAAATGTTGAACTAAGGAGGTGAGCACTTTGCCGTTTCACTCGAATACGATGCAATGGAAAACTAAAACTCTCAGATGGCGACTAATGTGAAACTATTTTGTCATCCTACATACAAATTGTTATGCCAGCAAACAGAGAGCATTTGACTATAACTCCAGCAACAATCGCCACAAAACAGATACCATTGTGCTTTCGTTTTCATGTCAAACTTATGTAGCAAACACTAAAAACTCTTGTCATCCCAATATAATTGGTACTTGCTGAAATTAAGCACCCATTCTAATAGCAACATATGTAATGTGATGATGACGAGAGCTACATTTCCACGAATCGATAAACTATAAAACTTAGGATTTAGAAGATAAAGTTAAGACATTTAAACCCAAAAACAGAGGAAAGGTTGAAGCTTGAATATTCTCAATTTTGGTCCATTCATTCTCCAATCAAACATAAAACCAATAGACAATAGAAAACAGAAATACATTAACAGAAACAAAAACAAAAACACCAACATAAGTTCTCAAACTAAATTACAATCATACCAGCAGAAAACTCATATCTAGGCAGCGCCTGAAACCGAATCTCCGGCAAGAGAAGCGGCGGCGACACCATCGTCGGAAGCAAGAGTGTACGGAGTCCATTCCGCCGGGAGAGGAGGAAGAGGAGCATAAACGGTTGGCTTTCTCTTAATGTCCCAAGGTTGAGTCTTCTTCGGCCTTGTCTTCCTGTGATGTGCCGTCGATTTCTTCTGTGGCCTGGACGAACACTCTATCACCATCCCCAATCCTCCTCCATTCCCCAATTTCGGAACCTGAAATTGACGAAGAACCGGAGAGGCAGCGACGGTGGCGACTCCGGTGCCAAAGATTGCTGACACAGACATTCTTTCTTATCTTCTGCGAGTGAAACTGAGTACGAGCCTCTTGCTTGGGATTACAGAACATCAACCATATCCTTTATTTTTGCTTAATGTTTTTTTTCTTCGGTTTGGGCCTATTGAGGCCTTTTAACTATCAATTGGGCCTCTCTATAATAATGTATATATAGTGGAAAGATAAGCCCATATATACAACAACCCATCATCGAATGATATACTTAAAGTATAAAACTGTATTATGTCGTTGATAATTGAATTTTTAGAAAGAAAAAAAAAAAGAAGAGAACATTACACGACATGAACTGACATTCTAGTACATTCATTTGGTTTTAGATTTTGAGTGGCTGTTAGGATTTTTCAATGCTTCCAAAGAGATCAACTCTATATAAAATTAGTCCTAAAAATCCTAATCGTGTCTAATCATAGTTATGTCTAAATTAATTTGAGTTTGACAGTTTATTTCCACTTCAAACTATCAATATAACCATAAATGTGCTTAAACTTACGACCTCAGTTTAATTATACACAAAGTTTAACGATGAGGCCTAATTTCACCCCAAATTAGACCATCTCTATCTAATTGCACATAAACTATCAACATTAAGCGTAATTGCACAAATCGCTGGTAATTTCACTCCTAATTAGGATCTTAAGCTAAAAAATTAATTCAAGCTAAACAAATTTATGACCCGTTTATATCACGAGTAAGATATGATATTCTTCAATCGTATTTAATTTGTATAAACATGTGCAATTAGGGGTGAAATTACCAGCAATTAGGGATAAAATTACGAGCGATTTGTGCAATTAGATCATTTGTGTGCAATTAGATAGAAATGGTCTAATTTATGGTGAAATTATGTATCATTGTTAAATTTTATGTGCAATTAAATTGATGTCGTAAATTTAGGTGCATTTATAGTTATATCGATAATTTGGGATGTAAATAAACCGTCAAACCAATTAATTTATACGCCTAAATTAGGCTTCAAACTAACTATTATCACCACCTAACCAATTCCACAGCCATGAAAATTAAACTTAATTACGTAAGACTCGAAAACATTAGCTAAAAATTTGTGGCCAAAAGTAAGAACAATCTCTTCTACATGTCTTGATTATTATCCAAATAAATTCGTAAATCCACGTGCATGGAATTATCACCCCATATTTTTGTTCTCGACAAAATATTTATAATTATTGGTTTGGTTTTATATATAAAACAATAGTACCAGATATCTATACATCAACAGCTCAGCCACTCGTACGATGAGATTCTGTTGGTTAGACCAAATTAGGCATCGCAAACCCAATTGCATTATATAAGTTTTTTACTTATCTTATTTTATTATCGTTTGGAATAATAACGTACTATATACTTAACCCATTTTTAATTTTCTAAAACCACTTATCATTTTATCAAAAAAACAAACCACTTATCAATAAATTCAATTCATTTTTTAATTAGCGGTGGGTAGTTTAATAGTTATTCATGTATACAATATAAATGATTTACAAATCCCTTTATTGTAATGGGTGTGCAAATATTAGTCTATTTAGAGTTGAATATCTTTCGTAAGTGTCTTGTATTAAAGCCTAATTTGAGCCAATCTTATTGATGTGATTGTTTTTTTGGTTTTTGGTACATCGAGAAGCGAGCCACATGGATCGATTGATCATTGATCGATGGTCTCGCTACTTGCATTATTTTCGTTATATTATTGGAATTAGAGTTTATATTTTCGACTTCAATCCCATGCCTTGCCAGCTAAACATAATATACCAGGAATCTTTAGATTCTTGTTCTTTTTCAACATGTTTATTCTGGATACTAAAAACTAGGCCTGCGATTCGGTTAATTCGGGTCGGAAAGGGTTCGGTTTTTTCAGAAACCGGTTAATTCGGAAATGAGAAAGTGTACCGAACTTGAACCGAATCTAATTTCGGTTCGGTTCGGTTCGATTTCGGTTATTTCCAAAGATTTCCGAAATAACCGAAACAAAAAAAAAACAAACCAAAAAACAGAAAAAAAACCCAAAAAAAAAACCAAAAATTTTCGGTTAATTTTTGAGAAATCGAAATCGGTTAGGTTAAAAACTAAACCGAAATCGGTTAGGTTAAATCTCGTGCTCGTGAGTCTGACGACAGCAGCTGCAACGGCGGCCTCAGCAACGGCGGTCCCGAGACGAGGATGAGTTGGGAGCAACGGCGGTCCCGAGACGAGGATGAGTTGGGAGCAACGGCGGTCCCGAGACGAGGATGAGTTGGGATACGCCGGATTAAGGAGAAATTAGGGCGGCGAGGACAAAGAGGAAGAAGTGATGGAGGGCCAGAGTGAAGAAGACGATAAACCGCCATTGTTCTGGGTCTTTCTTTGAAGGTGAAATCGAAGAGAAAAACAAAGTGAGAAAAGAAAAGAGAGAAGAGAAACGAGGAAGGAGAAAGGGAAAAGAGAGAAAGAAGGAGAAGAACGAAGGAAAGGTAAGAGAGAGTAAAGAGATCAAAGAGAGAAGAGGATGAGAAAGAGAAAGGAAAGTGATGATTTTTTGTTGCCATGGATCGATCTGAATGAGGAAGAGAGACGGGTTTTGGAAGGAGTTGGAGTGGGAAAGAAGGACATTTAACCCATGAATTTTGAACCGAATTAAACCGGAGCGAAATAGAAATATTAACTTAATTCATGTTTCTAGTTCGGTTCGGTTTTCGGTTAACCGAAAACCGAATCCAATTTTGAATCTATTCCGAATTAATCGAACAAGCCAACCAAAATTGTGACATAACCGAACCGAACCGAATCGAACCGAACCGAACCGAACCGATCGGTTCAGTTCGAATTCCCTGGCCTACTAAAAACTGTTGCAAATATCTCTTATATTATTTGTAAATTTAAGATATACAAAGAAAATTTGTTTTGCAACACTATTTACCTTTATATTTATTATCACAATCATTTCACTAAATCCACATCAAGAGTTGGATTCAAGAAATTCGCATAATATCTATGTGATATTGTTTAGAGTCTTAAGACTGTTTGAGCTCTGGATCAAGTTTTGCCGATCCAATTATTGATAAAAAGAAAACTATTACACATCATCTTGACTCAAATCTGAGTTCACATTTGTTAACTTTAAATATCTAAAATTTTGAAACGCATCAAGAATCAGATATTGGTACAATGTTATCCTCTTGACTCAAATTACTCAAAACTAGTTTTATATAGAGCATAAAAAATCACAAAACGATAACAATGTTGAATAGAAAGACTAAAACTATCAGTTACATTGATAACAATTCATGTGACTACAAATAAACGTTATGTCAGAATAGAGGGTAAATGACAGAACTGCTAAAAACACAAAAGGAATAATTAATATTTTCACGATTATGAAAATAGACTTTTCACTCTAATTTCAGTCACCTCAAATAATGGATACAAAGAAGCCGCCGGTTTTCAACAAAAATATATCAAAAAAATCTTTTGTTTTGCATCGTTCATTGCGTATAAATACACGTGTTTATGATTATTAATGATGTAATAAAATATAGATTTATACAAGAAAATCAGTAGAATGTGGATAGGAATCATATAATTATGTTTGAAAAGTCGTGATCGGTTGGGATTACGTATCAAAGAGGTCGTTTTTATACTCTGCCAAAATACTTCTTAATCATACCGATCCACCTTTAGGTTTGGAGTTGTCTCCATTTTTATTTATTTATCAAATCTTAGTTTTATTTATTATATCAATCACATGTCTAGTATATTTGATAAGTGATATATAACCATAAATATACTATATTTAAATATTTAGTTTTTAGGCCGAAAACGTTAGACAATGTCTAGATATTGATGGCCGCCGAAATTAATTTATTTTGTAGAAAGCAGTGAATGAAATAAGTTGGTAATTAATTAATTCAACCATTATACGAAAGCATTGCAACACAGAGCATATCACGAACTTAAAAATTATGTTGACTAATTTTTTATTTTTTTGTAGAATATTAAAGGTGAATAATTAGCTAATTAAAACATTTCCTACCACATGAATCCTTAACTTCTAATAATATTACAACTATCCTGACACGTGTGATCATGCCTATCGATTATTGTCACTAGAAAATTGGACTCCAAGGTGGACCATATGAAATAAAATCACAACATACAAATTGTTTTTTATCAAAAAAAAAAAACTTACAAATTGCAATACATATCTCGTAAAAATCAATAACCGATAACGAGTTTTTTTTTTAAAA
>WJSH01008673.1:23452-41696 GCA_009757365.2 Lepidium campestre | reverse complement strand
ACCCAAAAAAAAAAAAAAAAAAAAACTAACTAAAAGAATATATTCTGTGTTGAATAATATTTCCAACATGTAAAACTCCTAGCATAGGATATAAGTTCGATGTTTTGTTGAAAGATATTGTGTTTTGCTTGTTTAGTCGAAATTCATTCATCGTGAACTGTTTCTTGATTAATAGTTAAAAATAGAGGTATTGGTAATTGAGCTGCCTTGATCTTGTTACGTCCAATTCACATAAGAGGAAAATGTACAGGTGTTTGGTGTATTAGAAGAGAATCTCCCACCTCTAAATTATTCCTTTTATGTATATAAAGTTAAAACTTTTAATTTTGAATAGTTTGAGACAGACACCCACGATCTTAAAGACATTGCCAATTAAAGACACGAAGACAAGAAATATATTAAAGGTAAAGGAACATATACTGTGACAAAGATAACGTCAATATAGATATACAATGAGGTCGACATAAACAAAAAAACAATAAAAGAAAAAATACGACTTTACTTTAGGAAACGAAAGACTAAAAGGAGTAAGCCGGTGGAGAGATCAGGATTTAGGATAAGCTTACGATGATATTTATTTATTTCTATTTAAATCCAACATAAATATCAAGAGAATGAGACTTATTATGAGTGTGAAAATTGTTTATGAACAAGTAAAAAGTAGCGAGTCTTGAGAGCTACGCGGTTTTCAAACGCGTTTCTTTACTTTAATTCACTACTTTTATTTTATATTGTGATATTATTCATTGCTTGAGAGCTAAGTGAGTAGAGACACGATACATGAGCTCAAAGAATCAACACGTACGTCACATTCGATGGAGAATTAATTTTGTTACACTTTATAGATACAAAAATTAAATCCAATATAAAATCTGGAGAAAAATTCAACGGTTTTCGAAAGACGAACGAGTCTTTATTTGTTGTAAACGCATAGTCACATTTCTCACTCATTGTTTGAACTTAAAACAATTGTTTCTGAAATATACCATCAATGTTTTTTTAAAGAGCTGTTTTGCTATTTCGAATAATTTTTATTTTTCAAAACTAAAACTTTCCAAAGATAATAGGTGAGATGGGTCATTCATATGATAAGTCCAATCTAAACAAGATGGGTCATTCATATGATAAAAGCTAGTCGCGTTAAATTCGGCCCATATTTTCTTTAGAGGTTATGGGTCCATCGGCCTATCCAAATTTATTGCTTTTTGTTTTTTTTGGTGTCACATAACGCCACAATAATTGGGTTACTATGGTCCGGTTTGATTACTGAATATCAATCCGGTATATCTTAGTATGGTCCGGTTCTTGGAGCTTCTATAGACCCATGAACGGGCGATTCCTCCAAAGCTATCAACCATCTTCTCATTCCATTTCGAATTCTCGATCTTCTTCGGATTTCGCAACTCCCGTCTTGTTGAGCATGAATTCTGCTTTAGATTTTGCTTTTTCGGCTACATTTCCGGCGAATTCTAATTTTGTTGGCGGAATCCAACGACGGATTCTTAATCCTGGATTCGGTTACCGCATAAGAGTGTGCTCTCTTCCTCCTTCTTCATCTCTCAAGGTTAATCCTCTTCTGCTTCGATTTCTATCCCATTGATTTTTGTATAATTCTTACTGGAAACTCAGTATGATTACGAAATTACTTTTCTTTTTTTGTAATTATTCTGTAATTTGACTTGATGTTCAAGATTTTCGTATCTGGAATTAAGCCTTTTTATTTTTTAAGTGAAGCTAGTTTTCCCATGGAAAAATCTGCATCATACCAGTTCACTTGTCCTGACTTGTTTAAGGATGATGATGATGATAATCATGAGTATGGTAGTGGTTAATGCAATGACTTCAAATCCTGGAAAAAAGTTTAGTTTTTTGCTTGGTTGGATATGATGTTTCACAACTCAAGAGTTTTTTCTATGTTGAATTTTCCGGGAAAACATTTATGGCATTAAAGGGTGACTGAGAAAAAATAAAACAAAGAATCATATTTGTTCTGAGAAGGATGAAAATAATGTTTGCTAAGTTGAGCAAATTCTTTGCATTCATAGGCTGAGTCATCCTTAAAAAGAGATATGAACAGGCAAAGAAGCGGTCTCGAGTCAATGTTCTGTTACGATAAGCCAATACCAGAGGAAATAATCGAGGAACCAGTCGGATTATCTATGTCTGAGAGAGATATTGGTGATAATCTGCGTTGCACTTGTTGTGAAGCTAAAGGTGCATTGCTTTGTGCCACTTGCTCTGGAACTGGTCTATATGTAGACTCCATTATGGAGAGCCAAGGCATCATTGTTAAAGTCCGTTGCTTAGGTAAATATCTCTAATCCTGCATTATTACTGGACTTATATAGTTATGTTCTATGCACATTGCTTTGTCTTCATCTTAACTGTTGCTTCTGCTGTAGGTTGTGGTGGAACTGGTAACATAATGTGCATAAGTTGTGGCGGGCGTGGTCACGTAGGACACTGATGTCTCCAAAAGTCACTTGTTTCCAGTCATGGTTCTGTCCTCAGTTCTACCTATTAAATACTTTTATATGCTGTGCCTTTCTCTTTGATCTTTTGTAGAATTCTACCTTTTTTCAGTTCCATATATAGATTTGTGTCCTGTACTGATGTAATCTCTAGCTGAGACATTCTTGTAACAGAGTCGATTCAATTTCTGTTGTTATATATAAAGGTTTCCTCATGCGTCTGACTATGCCATTATTCTGCCTCTCTTATACTGTTTATGCAAAAATCAGATACAATCAATGGATTTAAGAGAAAGAAAATAGAAGTAGGGAAAGGATCAGAACTGAATCAATTGTAGTCTAACTATTTATGTACATTTCTTCTCTAGCTGCATATTGCCTTTGAGGAAGCTAAACAATCTCCAATCTAGAGTCTATAAGCTTGAAAAAGTCTCAGTGAAAGAGAAAAATAAAGGAAAGCTTTTTCTGCGCTAAGTGAATACGATTCGTATGTGAGCTCTACATGTATGATATATTCTCCTCTTCCTCATCTACCCGCACTCGATTCTCGTTTGCTCTTTTTTGCTTTTCAATATCTTGCCGCACAATACGTTTTGGGATTGTATCGTCAAAGTTATCACTTTGTGGATCCTCAGCATAAGCTACATAGTAACCCATTACACATGCTTGTAGCCACGCTGTAGCAACTCTCCCCTGCAACACACCAAAAACAGAACAGGTACATGAGCTTAAACAGTAAAGCCAGTTTTGTTTCTTATCATGCATTTTGGTAATGAGATCTTACCACAAAGTACCCGATAATGAAAGCATAGAGAGTCTGTTCAAAGAAGTATTCCCTGTGGATCAGTAGCTCCCATATTCCTGCAGTTAATGCAGAGATTGCACCAACCGCATTGGCGCTATAGAAACAGATGGAGCTGGTGATGTCAAAATCAATCAATTGCTGCAATCCAACCGTTCTTCTGAACCTCCTCCAGGTATCACCCGACGCTTGCACAAACCCTTTGTTGTAAACTCCCACATGAACAAATCCATATCTGTTACCGTATAAAACTATATGCTTGGCCATCCAAAAGCAGCCGCCAGTACTTTCGTATATGGCCTGGTCGTCGTCATATCTGCCAAACAGATTACACCACCTGATCGATCCCCTGAAGACTACAATAAGCGGAACGAGTGTCGATCCAATACAAACGCTCCCGAGCTGGTTTTTCAGAGTGTCACAAAGAGCATCACATGCATTCATAAATTCAACACGCTTAAAGTACACGTATTTGGCTTTCGAAATCGCGACATTTTGAACGTTTTTGAAAACTTGCATTGTCCAGGCCAGACTTATCATGACTAAGGAGATGAAAAGAATATCTAAACGTGTTCTTGTAGCAGAAGCTCCTCCGATTCCAGCCACAAAGAAAGCCGCATAAAGAACGCTTAAGATCACTGAAACAACTGAAATTGCTCTGGTTCTTGCAGGTAGTATCCCTGTGGCGATTGACATCATCTGGAAGGTGAATTCATACTTGTCACTGATGTGACATATGCTATAGGGTACCTGTAACACGCCGACGGTAAAACAAAGTGCACCAAACGCTGGAACCACCGATTTGCCGTACAGGATTAGGAAGAGCCCGACTGAGATTGTGAGTATCGGTGTGAACCAGAGCGTTGCTTTGACTGTTGCTCGCATGTTGCAGACGAAGAAGCATTGCCAGGCTAAAGAGAGAACTCCAGAGAGGGCAACAGAGGATAACAAAGGAGTGTACCATTTCTTGGGATGGAAGTTTGGTGATTTGGTGAAGACTAGACCTCGAAGCGTAAGAAAGATGACCAAGCCCGAGATTACGATAAGTTGCGTGTAGAATGTAACCGTGAAGAAGAATCTGCTGAATCTTCCGGCCAGTGTTTGTTGCTGTTGTGGTTGCTCTGCGACGGGAGTTGTTACGACTTGTTCGATTTCCTGCAAGAAAAGCAAAAGTAAGATGAGAAGAATCAGTATTCTTGTTGAGAAAACGTGAAAAATCGACGCTAATACAGCAAACTGAAGTCGGTTTAGAAGAAGGAAGAAGAAGTTTAGTAGAGTAAGCACCATTGAGAAAGACGAAGGTGGGTCACGGTTTTCTTGGTGTAGAAACGGTGGCAAAAGGTCAAAGAGACGATGGAGAGAGATGAAAGAGAAGAAGCAAGTGAAGAGAAAGAAAGAACTTGAGAGAGAGAGAGTGAGAGGCAAAAGAAATGGATTCGTGGTTCTTGAGAGAGATCTTGATCTTGGTTCTTCAATATTCACGTGAGGCGCTAAAGGCCGTTATATACATAGTGTTGTTAAGTTAACGAATTGATATTAATACGAGTTTATATTATCTTCCTTGGAACAGAAGTTTCACATGTTCTCTTGGCTTCGTGTATAAAATACAAATTAGATAATATACCTAACTTCGTTCCATTAACTTATGTGACATATAAACCATTTAGTCTTCATCTATTGGACCCAAGAAATAAACTCAGGCTTTTGGGCCCTTTGGACCTATTGGACCCTGAAAAGAGTAATGCCTCGTAAGATTTGTGAACTGCAATTAGTCAAATATTAAAATCGTTGATGAATTACAATGTGGTCCTTGGTGAGGCAACAAAGAGATATGCTTTCTCCTAATTATTATTGAATTTTTATGTTAGTTTTCTCTTGATAATAAGGCCAAATTATTGAGGCTAAACCGGATTAATTACCGGATTGACGCTAATTAAGGACATCATTTTTATGGCATAATTCCCGAAGGTTTAAATATTCTTTTAAATAGTTTAAATATTATAAAATGTATGTGATCACAAAAGTCAAATGGATTTAAAATTTAAGCATTTTAAAAATGGAAAAAAAAAGTTTTACACCTCGAAACTTTGACATAACAACATAACCACCTATACTTTGACCCTCTGTCAATTTGAATTCAATTGTATAACCAAAGTTCTAATTGCACATAAAATTGAATCTAAAGTCATAATTACAAAATTAAGACTCGAGGAATCGAGAGAGGAAAACGAAAGAACCCTAGATTTCGAGTGAATTTGAAGCAGAATCAGTGAGTGTGAGTGAGTTAGAGTGACGATGGATGATGATATGGAGAATGAGTGGGAGTCGATGCATGTGATAACGGTGCATCAATATGGACGATGGCTAAGCTTCTAATTCCGAAGACGAAGAAGAACATGAATGCAATCTCAACCAACTGGAGCGGGAACAGGTGCTATTCCGTGATGAACCTCGTGTGAACCACAACGTGCTGCCGAAGAGTGACGATGAAGCTTCTCCAGAAGACGAGAGTTACGAGAGTTCTACCTTTCACGGCCAAAGGAACAGAGATTTTGTAGACCCGGGTGAAGGTATGCTCTCAGAAAATATGACATTCTTCAACAAAGTCGGATGCAAAGAAGTTGTTGCAAGGTATGCTATAAGAACATGTCGAAATTTAAAGCAGTATAAGTATGATAAGTGAAGTGTGCTCGTCCATATTCTCTCCCTGATGCACCGTAATCACATGCATCGACTCCCACTCATTCTCCATATTATCATTCATCGTCACTCTCACTCACTCACACTCACTAATTCTGCTTCAAATTCACTCGAAATTTAGGGTTCGTTTGTTTTCCTCTCTCGATTCCTCGAGTCTTAATTTTGTTTTAAGTCTTAATTTTAGTTCTCGAGTCTAAAAACGATGGTAATCGGATCCTAATCGGGTCTTAATTTTGGTTTAAGTCTGGTTTAGGACTAAGCAACATTGTAATCCGACATTACGGTTTGGAATAAACCGTAATCACCCAACTGATTTCGCAATTACGCATTTGATTAAAAATTCATATGTAATTATGATTTTGGATTCAATTTTAAGTGCAATTAGAACTTTGGTTATACAATTGAATTCAAATTGACAGAGGGTCAAAGTATAGGTGATTCTGTTATTATGTCAAAGTTTCGGGGTGCAATTGGACCGTCAACCCTATATGCTATATATCTTGAAATTTTCCAAAAATAATGTATTTACAGTACTAGAAATTTTAATATAATCAGATTCAGGGCAATTATAATGTAAGAGGAAATAATGGGTTCGAAGACTTTTTAATATAATCAATGCAAATCATTTGTATTGTGACAGCTTCTTCAGACAACTCGTCACGAAACCGACTTAGATAAAAAAAATTAAAATTCATATAATGAAATCGTCAAAATAATATTCCCAAACATGAAACCTCATAGTCTCTTGACGCAAGTAACAACCTTTTTTACTTTTGATTTTTACATATATCATTCCCATTTCCCAAATTGCTCTTTCGAATCTTTAATGAACGTTTCAGAAATTTCAATAGAGTACTCGTAAAAAATAACAAATTTGAAAATGGTATAAAATGGTAATATTCTTACCAAAAAAATAAATAAATTAAACGATTGATATTGTTCATGCATGTTTATTTTTTTAATTGGTTGAAAATTATCACATTACATATCGTTGTGGTTCATATATTTTTTATTTTATTATTATCGTGGGTAACACTAAATTTCATGAACTAATATTAGTTATAAAGATTAGTCATCGCACAATATTTTCTGGCCCTACTCTCAATTCATCCAAAACAAAATCGTAGCTTAAAAAGAGACTTGGGACTGTACACAGTATGTAAAAACTTCTTCAATGTTTGTTGATCATCATTTAACAACAAATCCATATATTAAGGTACATTAGTTGGTTATTTTTCTTCACAGACAAAAAAAAATCATAAAAATAGTTTATAATTAAATTAAAATATTGCCTCAATTGATAAGTTTTCATGGTGCAATATATATACTTGGTTGTTGTACATGTGACCATTATCTACTATTAAATGAATCATATACAATTACAAATAATGTCAAAAACTAATTGAAATCCAGCTATCTTTCCTATGTTCTTCAAAACATTCTCAATCATATACAAAGTCTTGTTAATATATAAAAATCCAAAATATATATTATAGAGTCAAGTTGTTAAAAAGAAAAATTCGTTTCTAGCTCTGTCTTATGATTTGTAATAACTATTTCATTTAATTGACTTTTACATATATTTCAAACTCTAAATCGGCAAGAAATGAAAATTTCAATCGAAATAGATTACGAAGAAATCGCCACCTTAATCCACCTCCTATATTGATTCTACTTTATCGAATTAGCTGTATCAAAATTTATCTTATAATATTATATATATATAATGTATAAAAATGATTAAATTTACAACATTGCAATGGAATAATGTTTACAAAGTCGCTCGCACATCTTTGCAAACGTTTATAAGTTTAACTCTTTAAACAATAATATAACCTTTGACTTTATACATGTGTACGGCAAATATCTTACTAGGTACGAATTCATTTATATGGTCTCTAAATTAATTTTCCGACGGTTGATTTTCTTGTATATATACACCTTATGGTTAATCTCAAATGACTCATAACTCACAACAATACATAAAAGAAAACTTCTAACTCCAAAAAAAGTGATGAAGGGTTCAAAGTTTACTTCTCTTCTTGTGCTTTTCTTTGTTTTTCCGATGGCATTTGGTCAATTGAGAGTTGGGTTTTATAGTAATTCATGCCCTCAAGCCGAGACTATTGTTCGCAACTTGGTGCGTCAACGGTTTGGTGTTGATCCAACTGTCTCTGCTGCTTTGCTTCGTATGCATTTCCACGACTGTTTCGTTAGGGTAAGAATCTAGTTTAGAACACTTCTTGTCAATTATTTTATCTTTATGTTTAGGGCTTGTCAAATATATTATATACTCCAGAGTGACTTAAAAATTTTGTAGCTTTTAGTTTCAACTTATAGATTATGTTTGTCGAACAATCTTTTTTAGTTTTATAAGAGCATCTTCAATGGTACTTTAAATCTCACTTCAAACTCTATATTTAGAAGAAAAATGACTCTAATGATGCTATATTTCTTGTTCTAAAAATAGAAATCTTTATTTTTTCCTCTAAATTTAGAAGACTCTATTTCTTCTTCTATTTCTTTAGAGTATGACATTTTCTGTATAAAATACTCATTTAGTTTATAATGTATGTATACCTAAACAAAATTATATGATCAAAATATATATATTACAAAATTTTAATTATTTTATTAAAACTAACTAAATTATTAAAATCTATAAAATTTATTAAAAATTATTAAATTAATTATGATCTTACTAATCTTGTTATTAACCATTTAATATAAATTGGTAAATATGTAGATATGAAAAGTAAATGGACATTTTATAAATTAATAAATTCATTTAGAGTAAAAAATAGAGTAAATCATTAGAGCAAACTCTTCTCTATTTTTAGAAAACTCTATTTTTAAAAGAAAAAATAGCGCAAAACATTGGAGATGGACTAGCTACTTTTTAATATACCTAGAATTCGATAGAACATATATATATTACGCATTAATTAATCGAATGTGACTAATATGTGAATCTAAACCATTGTTTACTGGTTTGTGCGGAAGTTCGGGGCTGAATATAGGAAAAGCATATTTAAAAAAAAAATCTCATAAAATTACGCCAATTTTATATCATTTTGTATGGTTTATTTTATTTAAATTATTTTGTTTTGTTAGGGCTGTGATGCTTCTATCCTCATTGACTCAACCACATCCGAGAAAACCGCTGGACCAAATGGAAGTGTCAGGGAATTCAATCTGATTGACACCATCAAGAGTGCGTTAGAGGCGGCGTGCCCCTCAACAGTGTCATGCGCCGACATCATCACATTAGCCACACGTGACTCTGTGGCCTTAGTCGGAGGCCCGAGCTATAGCATCCCCACTGGAAGACGCGATGGTTTGGTCTCAAACCGTGCTGACGTGGCCCTTCCAGGTCCAACAATCTCTGTCTCTGGAGCCGTGAGTCTTTTCACGAACAAAGGGATGAACGTTTTCGATGTTGTGGCTCTTTTGGGTGCACACACCATTGGTCAAGGAAACTGTGGTCTCTTCAGTGACCGGCTCACTAATTTCCAAGGTACCGGACGACCCGACCCGACTATGGACCCGACTTTGGTTGCAAGGTAATTTTGGACTCTTAAGTTATTATTCAAGAGTTTTAAATAAAGTCATAAAAATAATATCCTGAATGCTTTCTTTTCTTGTAAATGTAGTCTAAGGAACACATGCACAAATGGTGGATCAACGGGTTTAGACCAGTCGACTCCATTGAGATTTGATAACCAGTTCTTCAAACAAATCCGTAGAAGGAGAGGAGTGTTACAAGTTGACCAGAGGCTTGCTAGTGATCCATTGACTCGTGGTGTTGTGGCTCGATATGCAGCCAACAATGCTTTCTTCAAGCGTCAGTTTGTTAGATCAATGATTAAGATGGGAGCCGTTGATGTGCTTACTGGTGGTGCTGGTGAAATTAGAAGGAACTGCAGAAGGTTCAACTGATGATCCTGAATTATACCACAAGTATGTGGAAAAATATTAAAGTTCAAAAATATGGTTTCAAATCTTATTCATTTTTGTTTGTTTGTTTTGGTTTGGTCCTGTTGCTTAAATAAAGTTTTGCGTGAATTGGATCATTTCAATATGTGAGAAAGAACTTTGTATTATTATGATGGTTTACATTTGAAGGATGTATCATATTATTATTATCTCGTGGTTATAAATCATGTATCTTCTCCGATACGACTATAGTAAGCATTTTATGTGAGTGTAGTAATTGGGTTTGGAACAAACGTTATAACTTATAAAAGAACACAGGTTTTTAATGCATCAACAGTAATAGACATTTGAATATAACAATGCAATTAGTATAATAATGTAAGGGAAGGTAAATGGGTCCCAATACTTTTTAATGTGATCAATGCAAATCATTTGTGATTGTTAGTTGTTACAGCTCACACAACTCACCACGAACCGACTTAGAATTAATTTTTTAAATCATATAAATGAAACCCACTAAATATATATAATATTTTTAAATTTCTAACTCGTAATGGATAGATAATTTGACGACTAAACAAATCGGTTAGCGAACCTCTGGATAGATTAGATGACTACATAGAACAACAACTGTTTTGATGTTTTGATGTCCATATATTAAGGTATATTTAATCAGTTATTTGTCTTTATAGAGAATTTTAAAATATTGCCACAATTAGTAAGTTGTTATGGTGAATGTTATTTGGTTGTTGTACATGTGGGCCATTATGTAATATTAAATGAAACATATACAAGTAAATAAAATGTCTAAAACTTGCTTTCTTTCCCATATCCTTCAAAACATTCTCAATCATATATTAAGTCTTTAACATATATAAAAAATCCAGAATATATATTATAGAGCCAAGTGGTTAAAAATAAAATTTTGTTTGTAGCTCTGTCATATGATTTATAAAGACTATTTCATTTAATTGACTTTTATATTTATTCCAAAAAAAAAACGAAAATTTCATTTGAAATAGATTACAATGAAATTGTCACCATGTATATTAATTACAATTTTACTGTTATCGACTTATTTTAATCCTATCATTTATATATATAAAAATGATTAAATTCATAACATGGCAAGGGAATAATGTTTACGAAGTTGCTCGCACGCCTTTGCAAACGTTTCTAAGCTTAACTCTATAAATAATAATATAACCTTTGACTTTCACATGTATATTTGGCAAAAATATACGAAATGAATTAATATTTTCGACGGTTTGTGTTCTTGTATATATACACCATATGGTTGATCTCAAAGGACTCACAACAAGAAGAAAACTTCTAACCCAAAAAAAATGAAGAAGTTTTCTTCTCTTCTTGTTCTTTTCTTTGTTTTTCCGATCGCATTTGCTCAATTGAGAGTTGGCTTTTATAGCAACTCATGCCCTCAAGCTGAGACTATCGTTCGCAATCAAGTGCGTCAACGGTTTGGTAATGATCCAAAGGTCACTGCGGCTTTGCTCCGTATGCATTTCCACGACTGCTTCGTCAGGGTAAGAATCAAATGTTTCATAAAATTATGCCAATATAATAACATTTTGTATAGTTTATTTTATTTGAACGATTTTGTTCTTGTAGGGTTGTGATGCTTCTATCCTCATTGACTCAAGCACATCCGAGAAAACCGCCGGACCAAACGGAAGCGTCAGAGATTTTGATCTCATTGACACCATCAAGACTGCGCTAGAGACCGCGTGCCCTTCAACCGTCTCATGCGCTGATATCATTACATTAGCCACACGTGACTCAGTGGCTTTGGCCGGAGGCCCAAGCTACAGCGTCCCAACGGGAAGACGTGATGGTTTGGTCTCAAACCGTGCTGATGTGGCCCTTCCTGGTCCAACAATCTCCGTCTCTGGAGCTGTGGGTCTTTTCACAAACAAAGGAATGAACACTTTCGACGCTGTGGCTCTTTTGGGAGCTCACACTGTTGGTCAAGGAAACTGTGGTCTCTTCAGTGACCGACTCACTAATTTCCAAGGTACCGGACGACCTGACCCGTCCATGGACCCCACTTTGGCTGCAAGTCTAAGGAACACATGCAGAAACGGTGGATCTACCGGTCTAGACCAGTCGACTCCATTGAGATTCGACAACCAGTTCTTCAAACAGATCCGTAAGAAGAGAGGAGTATTGCAAGTTGACCAGAGGCTTGCCACTGATCCATTGACTCGTGGTGTTGTGGCTCGATATGCTAACAACAATGCCTTCTTCAAGCGTCAGTTTGCTAGATCAATGATCAAGATGGGAGCTGTTGATGTGCTTACCGGTCGTGCTGGTGAGATTAGGAGGAACTGCAGGAGATTCAACTGATGATCCTATATATTATACCACAAGTTTGTGGAAACCTATTAAATTTGAAATCTTATTCATTTTTGTTTGTTTTGGTCTTTGCTTAAATAAAGTTTTTCTTGAATCGACTAGTTTCGATTTTTGAGAAACGATACTATGTATTATGTTGTTGTTCTACGTTTGGAAGATGTATCCTACTATTATCTTGTTGTATTGACACTGTTGATAATTTATCTTTTTGTTCTCTAATTCGATTGTAGTAACAAGGTAAATTTGGTATTTGTATTTGTATGCAAATAGTAAGATAAAACAATATTTAAGCATCTTATGTGGGTGTAGTAATGTGGGCTTTAAACTGGGCTAATGTTATGACTTATAACTTAGAGAACAATACAGCTTTTAATGAACCTATTTACAGTCCAACACCCATTAGATAAATGTGAGGCCTCTCTCAACATTACATTATCTACCATCATATTAGAAAAATAAATAATATTAATATATTATCTGATAATCTGATATCTATCAGAATATGTTTATATATTTGTACTTGAAACTCAAGTCTGTTTATTGAACTCCAGGAGCCTAAAATCATATATTAAATGTTAGGGTATATATTGATTTAAAAGTGTAGAGAATAGAGATATATGCATGAATCTGTCTGTCAATTGACCGTTTAAACGTTTTATATCAAATACAATTAAAGAAAAAACAGTTTAATCAGAGTTTAGCCTTTTGGCACTTCTTGTGATTGCTAATCATTTTGTTGATAATTAGGGGATACATTTTCATATAATATGCAAGAAAATAAATAAGAACACAATTGTGCCGTTTGTTGGTGTGTATTTGGACCAAAGAAATAGTTATAATTTATTGTCAAGGAAAATTGTGTTGACATTATACATAATTAGGATATGAATAAAAAACCATTTAGATTTGAACATGTTGTAATCTAAAACATCTAATTCATCTTGTTTGTTGTTGTTATAGATATAAAAAAGAAGAGCGACCGTCAAGTGTTTTCTCTCTATCCTTGTATATATGTTTTGTTTTATAGTCATTTTTAGTGTCCCTATGAGTAGCTCTGCCAATTCACCGGCCAAATCAACAAAGCTCAAGTTGCGTCATTTGCGTCACTTCAATTCTTTGTAAACTAAAGTCACTATGTTCATGAAAGTCATTTCAACGAATCAAATGTGTGTATATCTGTATATACACTGCTTTTCAGTTTTTCTAGTTAAAAAAGTCTAAGAAAAATGAAAGAATAGATAACAAATAATATATTATATACAAAAGTAGAATTTTAGTGATTTTTTACACTATACTGAGAGAATCCGTACATATTTCAGGACCACATAAGGAAGATTTCAGAAAAGAAAAAAAGAAAAAGAATCTGAAATTCTTACAAGATTATGGTCTTCAGGACCACTAAGAGATCACTTTTATGAATCCTCGTACACTCTCTGCCTGATCAATCCCCAGGGACCTAATTTATTCTTTTTATTGTACTTTTAGCTACGTCAATGTTTAATTTTTACAATACTTCGTGAACTTAATTAAGTAGATATACATTATGTTTATGGACTTTCTAGATATTGTATACTGTTTTTAAGTTCCTAGTTTCCTTGGACCAAAATTTTCCAATTAACTTTAAACCAAAACGACTCAGATTAACTTATCTTTTTTTGGTAAAAGACTCAGATTACCTTTTATACAATGGTTCTCGTAAAGAAGTGTAAAAGAATATTGAACATAGTAAATGAAGAAAAAAGAACAAACAGCTGGCGAAGTTAATAAAGACAAGTAATACCCAGTTGTATCTAATCAGTGGCATTCAGTCATAATAATAATAAATTATTATCAGAATCTTTACCTTTTACAAAAATATACTCCATGATGTAAGAAAAAGTTGTATGGATGATTCCTTTTTATTTAATAAGTCACGGGAGGATTATATTCACTACTCTTTAGGAAGTAATTTGTTTGTTTTCTGATGTGCAGTAATTATAAATGATCTACTATAGAAATGTATAAAATTAAGGAATATCAGTACAAGTGTATATAATAATTAGGAGTTGTAGGATTAATCTATGAGTATCCAATCCGATCCCCTAGGGTACGGGAAGATTAAAATTTTAGTAAATGACATATATTTATAGCTTGAAATTTTAAAGGTTTTTTATCCTAGAATCAAATTCTATTTTTTTTTTTTTAAATGTCTAAATATGTAAGCATTATACTGAATATAATACGATATATTTCAATACACTTTGATTATATTCATTTAGTCAATTAGTTAGAATTAGCTTCTGTTAATTACGGTTGTTATTCAACTAATCTCTGTATATAAATTAAGTATGCTTCATTTTACACACTAATGAGAATACACAGTTCAATTTCGCATCTTTCTCAATACATTTTTCAAAAGTGTTTTTCCAAGTTTTAAGAACTTGTGGTTTCTATTGATTATAAATTTTTTTTTTAATTAGATTACTTTTATTCATTAGAGTTTATCGAACCTAGTTTTGAATTGAAAGTATTTTTATATAATTTGATGTTTGGTAAATTTCATTGGATCGAGTATCCACCATGCACGACTCAACTTTTGATACATGTAGAATAAAGTCAAACTACAATTTCTCGTCCGGTGTTGCCTCCTTCCACTTGATGCAGACGTTTTTCCCGATCATTGTACGAATATATATATATATTATCTAAAATGTTATTGTATGATCAAAGACGAGATCATCCAATCCACGCTCAAATTCTCACCAAAATGATCGAAATATCATTAGTGGATATAAGTTTGACGATGCAACTTTTATTAACTTTGAGCATATATTGTGTTTGTGGATCGTGTCAGAGGAGAGTGTGATCAAGCCATAGAGAATTTTTTTGGATAATTAAAATCTACTGTTCTACAGTATAGATAATGGTAGATTACATGTTTTTTATCAAATTTTTTGAAAAATTATATAATATTTTAAGAGACTTATAAACAAAAAGAAAAAAGGAAACAGCTAAGCAAGTACTAAGATAGATCGTCAGAAACCAGAATGCATCTGAAGGAAACAGATTGTCGCCTGTTGTATCTTCAACACTCTACCTTTAATTCCATTTTTTTTATTTCCATTTCGTACATGCACACTTCTCAATACATGCCCAAATTTTTATTTTTATATCTAAACATTTACCAATATTATTATACTTGATTAAAATTTATATAAATTTACTTAAATATATATTTTTATTTTTTTAATTAGAGTCTTAGATTTATAGTGGAAAAAATCATAGAGATAATAGTACTATAATTATAAAGTGATAAATAGATAATAATGTTTTTATAAATCTTGTAGATATCACTAGTTAAGAGAAAAGGTCTTTAAAATGTCAGCTGATTTATCTTTGTTCTAAAAATTGATCGTTTGATGTTTAATTTTTACTATTACTAACTAATATTTATTTGCATGCATACACATGTACTCCATCTACGGACCATTGAATATGGTTTGATTCTATATATCCGAGTCCGACCATATATAAGGATTGATTCTATGAATTTATATGCTCCACATAAAAATAAAAACTCATGTTTAATTCAGGATGTAATTTCTATTTTCAATGGACTAAGAGATATTGATTGCCTTGACACCTTGATCTAATAAGTGATTATTCTCTTGGAAACTTTTAAATTAATAAATGAAAATTCTGTGAAACTATACATAGACTTCAGTACTTTTATTTTAAGACATTGGTTAGATACAACGCAAGCGTAACCTTGGAAAACTAAATTCCAGGTGAAACATAATCCTAAGTAAATATTTCTTGTCATTTTTATTATTAGTTTATAAAATTCTCGAACAACTATGACACTGTACTTAAAATAACTTTTTCCATACGACCAATAAAAATGTAGAAAAAGAACTGCTGAGAAAAGAAGAAGTATATTCTATCTTGAATTGGATTTATGATTTGAGTTTTTTTTTTTTGGCAATTTAACAAATTCATTAATAACTTATAAAAACATTTTGATCATTTTACCTTTTTTCAAAAAAAAAAAAGGTTAACATTTTATCATATTTGCAGCAGAAAGCAAGACAATCATAACCGGTGTTTTGGCACTTAATTATATTTCCGGTTTGGGCCTACCATTTTTTCGTTACTTTTATTTCAGAGTTATAGAGTATATGGATAATATACTGAACTAGTTGTATATAATACCTTCGAATTACATGTCATCATAACATATATATACATGTATAATAATTAGTTTGATTTTTATATAAAAACCTTACTATAAATTCAAGATTGAATTTGATTGTGAAAGCAGTCCCTGGTGAGTTTGTAATATATCATCAAATGATATGCAACCACAGTTTATATATCGTATGTACGTGTTAGCATATTCGACCGTACACTTACATAATATTTAAATCCAACTGAGAACAATATTATAGTGAATTATATAACTTAATATTTAAGGAACAAAAGACTCATTCAGAAACTCTCTCTATAAATTTCTCAAAATTTTCTCCTCAAGGACCACAAAATCTTCTTTCTTTCTTTTTTGTTGTTATAAATATCAATAATCCAAAAAATTAAAGGAAGCAATCTTGATTAAGCGAATGGAAGGAGCATCGCAGAGACCTTCGACTTCTACCGAACCGGTTCGGTCTCGTTGGTTACCTAAGCCAGAGCAAATCATGATACTCGAATCCATCTTTAACAGTGGTATTGTTAACCCACCAAAAGATGAAACTGTGAGAATTAGAAAGATGCTTGAAGAATTCGGTGCGGTGGGAGACGCAAACGTCTTCTATTGGTTTCAGAACCGACGGTCAAGATCTCGCCGGAGACAGCGGCAGATTCAAGCTGCCACCGCCGCAGCAGCCATTTCCGGAGGAACTCATGAACATCAGCACATGACGACCATGAGCATGCATCATCCTTACAGCAACAATGAGATTGATAATTTGAGATTTGGAAGTTGTAGCAACTCATCAGCTAATTACTTCCTAAATGGATGTGAAATCAACAATGGCATGGAGAATCTATGCACAATGCATGGCCATGAATCTGATCATCAACATCATCAAAACAGCTTAAATGCTTCCTCAATCCTTACCCCATATGACCAACAAGGTGAAGCACTCATTTGCATGGCTCACCTCAAAGTTTTGGTTTTCATTTTTATGTTTATGTTTATGTTGTAATATTTATATTATTTAATGTATGTGGAAAAGGTTTAATGACGGTGTTTATAAATGGAGTCCCGACAGAAGTAACAAAAGGAGCAATAGACATGAAAACAATGTTTGGTGAAGGTTTGGTGTTACTTCATTCTTCTGGTCTTCCTCTTCCCACTGATGACTTTGGTTTCTTGATGCATTCTTTACAACATGGCCAAGCTTATTTTCTGGTAACTTATATTCACTTTTACTTCGATTATAGACAGTGTAAACAAATGGGCTAAAGCCTCAAACCTAATTCAGTCAAGTCCTAAATGTCTGCAGAAATTAATCTTAAGAACCCACTTACTCGATCCGTTACTATGACATAAAATATTTCGGTAGAAAGTATAATATTATATAAATCAATTTGATTATTGTTCGGTTATGTAATAATAGTAAATTAATTTTGTATAAATTAATATCTGTAACTGATGTTTTGCGATATATATGTGTGTGTTTGTGTATAATGTGACTTTTTGATTTGCTTCAAATTTTTCTATAAACATGTATACTAATTTTATTTCTAAAAATAAAGAAAATAGCTAAAAATTCACAAGAACCAATGTAATCCGACTTTTTGAGGTGAGGTAATCCATATTTTATTGAGTTCATTGGTAAAAGAGACCTTAGTAATTTATATTCTCTCTTGGTCAAATAAATCGACGATGTCAACATTTTCTAGATATATTAAACGTCCAATATTAAGCATTTCAATATTATCACTGATTATTAAATGAATTAGATAACGAAATTATAATCAG
>WJSH01008673.1:3079-23433 GCA_009757365.2 Lepidium campestre | reverse complement strand
TTATTTTTTTTTTTTTTTTTTTTACCTCTATCGTGTACAATTAGATTAATTAATAAATATATGTTGGATTCGTCAGATTATCGTTTTCTTGTCGATTCTTGCTCGTTTGAACACAAACCTTAACTAACAAAACAAGCAAAAATCTTAAATTGAAGATTTAGTTTGTGGGAAAATGTGTCCTTTAGATTTGACAACTTAACAAAAATCTTTTCTTTTTTTAATATAAGGGGTTAACTTATATTTAAGTTTTATTAATTGTTAACTATAAAACTGATTTAAACGAATGGATGAAAGGTTAACTACATTAGGGTACTTAATTTTTAAGCAAAAGTCAAAAGATAAGTCGATTAACCCATGCAATTACAAAACCATTATTAGCCCATTTAGTTAGGTTTTACAACAAAATGAATGACATCTCATTGGTATGGTAAATATATTCTTAACTGATATAAATGACAAGAGCCAAAAATTATTACGTATATGCAAAAGAAATTAGTAATACTAATACAGCAATTAAGCAACACTCTATTGCTGAAACACACACAGATAGTTTATCGAATAGAAAAAAAAACACACACAGAGACCGCAGTGAAATTCAAGCCATTATATGGGCCTATTTAATATATTAGGCCCAATAAATTACGTGGGTAGTTTAAGTAATTGAGCAGACATTAAGGGCCCAAGCTGAGTAACCTGGCATTTAATTTTCATATAACTTACCTCTAAAGTTCTAAATAGTATATTTCAATGCAATAACATATTCTTAATATATGCATATATATATATATATAACACCTCCATATAGATAACTTACACTAATTTCATTGTATCATAACTTGAGTTGAATTTACTCGAATTGATTAACATTTTTATTTTTTTTCATTACGATTTTTTTTTCCTTCTCCACCTAGGCAGCTAAAATTGCTAAACAAAAACATACCTAAAATAAACCAGGAAAATAAGAAGAAACTAAACCCATTTTTTCTTTATCTCACAATTCCCACAGATTCATGATTGAACCCTAGCTAGTTCCGGAAACTAATATATATAATCAAGAAGGTCCAACTCCAAGAAAATCAAAGAAGTGAAAGCCACTCTTCATCTTCATCTTTCTGTTGTCACTGACTGTGATTGTGTGGTGATTTTGATGGTCCATCTTTTTACCACATATGCCATTTACTTCTGCTCTCTGCACACACTGACCATCTTTACCTGCAATTTTTACATTTATATTATTATATTTTAGCCCCACGTGAATAATTTTCTTGTATTGAAATAGTAACGTGACAATAGTACTTCACTTCCTTTTATTATTATGCCTATAGGTACTCTTACGATGTATATAACTGTATCTTTCTTACTTCTCTTTCATACAAAGTGGTCAAGACTTCACGACTTCACTCGTCGTTGGTTATATAAACATGTATGCCAAAAATCATTTATTATGCTTTCAACATGACCGGACTGTGTTCTAGCTAATTTTATAGTTATACCGGCCGGTTAAAGTGTAAACCGATTGTATGATCAGCAAAAATATAGCAATCTTTTTACGACCAACCGACCGAGATCATTATAGTTAGATTCGTGAAAACGTTTCTCAAGAAAAAAAAAAACATTCCAACTTTCTATATTTTCCATGTCTCAAGAAAGATAATCTTTAATTTGTCAAAAATAAGCAAACAAATAAAGTGTTGTTACCTGAGAAAAGGGTATTCTCGTAATTCAAGAAACGAGGCTGGTGAGCCAAAGAAGGCGGAGTAAGAGAGAGTTCGGTAGTACAAGTAGAAACAGCTGAGCCATCTTCGTCGTCTTCATCCTCTTCTTCATTTACCAAACTATCCTCCGTTAGTCTACCAAAGAACTCACCATTGTTATAGCGGCACGAGGACGAAGCCGTCATTTCAGCGTCTCTTAACGGCTGTTGACGTTTTCGTTGATTTTCTCTAGTACGTCGAGCCATGATGACGTGCCAATGATTCTTGACAGCGTTGTCGGTACGACCAGGGAAGAGACGTGAGATCAAAGCCCACTTGTTGCCGTAAGCTCGATGAGCTGCTAAAAGCCTAAACTCTTCTTCCTCAGTGAAGGCTTTCTTGTTAATCCTTGGGTCTAGTTGGTTAAACCATCTCAATCTACAACTCTTGCCTTCAAACATACAAGCAACTTAGATTACGTATATCCCTCACAAAATATAGTATAAAAATAGTTACTACTTATCAAATATTATGTCACCTATTTATTAAATATTTAAAAATTGTTTCTTTATAGAAAATGCTTAATACATTAGTACCTATTAATAGACATTCGTTATTAAATATACATGGAATGCGCGTATACCAAATTTTTTAAATTCGACATTAATTAGTTTTCTTCTTCTTCTTTTAATGATGAAAATATACTTACATTTACGGAATTTCAAGAAGGAAATTAAAGTTGAATTAAATGTACCTGATCTACCAAGAAGATGGTGAGCAATCAAATTCCAGTTTTGGGGACCAAACTGAGCAACAAGTTCCTTGAGTTTAGCATCTTCTGTTGGTCTCCAGTGTCCTCTTGAACATGCTTTTGTGTTTATTACACCTTTACCCCTCACTTTTGCTCTCTCTTTCTCTTGTTCATATTTCATCTCCAAGACTGAGACTAATTTGTTGTGAGGATGGTTTCTAGAGAGAGTCAGCTGGTTTGTGATGAGTGAAGTATTAGAAGAAGCTGTGTTTGAGTTTAGTGAAGATCCAAAGTTGTTTGCTTCTTCAAATCTTCTCAACCCATTGATAGTTTCATTAGCTCTTAGATCTTTCTGAAGGAGATTTAGATTCATTTTTTCTGGGTTTAGGGATTGAAAGGAAGAGAAGCCAAAACTAAAGAGAAGAGAAAGAAGAAAGATAGAGAGAGAGAGAGCACTTAAATGGCTTTTCACTGTTTATATGGTGGAAGAGGAAAAGGAGATTCTCTATTATTTTATTCAATTATATTTGACTGACATTTGATTACAAATTAACATACATGAATTTTTATAAAAAAAATGATAATAAGTGTTTATTTTAATGGTGATTTGGGTGAATATATATAAGTTTTTTAAAATGAAGAATTTGACACATATTTTTAAAAAGTTAGATTTTTGATAATTTTTGTAAAATTTGACTATTTTGTCTATGATATACATATATTGAACGAGTTAAACCGATATTATTTGTTATACATTGAATAAGATATAAATTATATTACACATGTATTAAATTAGTTACCGTATAAATAAATATGTCAGAGGTGCATAGATATATGTATATGGATAAATAAATTTTTTACCCAGTATCAACATATGTTTCGCGGTACATAGAAAATAAAAATGAATATCCAATATATGAAATATGTGTCAAATTGTAACATAACAATTATGTTATCGGTGTAACCTGGACAATGTCAGTCTATATAATTGATTATCGTATGTAATAAATACGTTAGATGTGTATATATATGTGCATACATATGCATAAAAACTTTAACAATTATTATTTTAGTTATATTGTTACATGGATAGAATGAGTATTATTCGAAAAATTACACAAAATCTAATTTTTTGAAAACTTGTGTTAGATTTTTAATTAAGTGAAAACTTGTGTATATTTAATCTAATTTATCTTATTTTTATAATGTACACTCAAAATTGATTGCTAGCTGTAAATTTACACATCAAATTAAGGGAAATTTTATTATAAATTGTGTTGATAATCTTTTTTAGACCTAAGAAAATTTTCATCAAAAGATGATTACTTATAGTTATAAATGTATCAAAAACATAATTTAGGTTCACGTTTATCTTCACGTTACAATTTGTTGGAATAATGAGTCTGTGAATCTCTCTCTCTCTACACGTGCAAAAGTAAGGGTTAGGAAAAGTCGGTGGATGCATGCAAAACAAGAACCGCTCGTGCGTGTGGAGAGTGTGCAATGAGAGTAGGTCCTACAGATTCAACAGTCTCGGAAACTCCAAAAAACATTTTTGAACCGCTCGTGTGGCTTTTACTATACACACATACACATATTGCACGTACGTTTTGCTTGTGTGTGTGTGTGAGTTAATTATGGGAAAAAACAACAGAATCAATTTTTGTCTGTTTAGGACACAAAGCAAGAAAAAAAGATCTTAAAGGAAGTGAAATATATTGCTTTTATCTTACTTTTCTCTTCTCCATATAACGTATATTTGTTTTTTTTATTCACATGTTTCAAAGAACTACTCTTCTGTAGATAAAAGTAATTCATGATTAGCTCAACGGCTTTTGTTCAAAAATCTTTTCAACTAAGAGTTTGCGACGTCGTTTTGAACATATCTTTACATTTTTACTTGTATATTCTGTGTATTAACTCTAAGTTCTATTGCGACAATTAATGAAGACACAGGCGTGACACTAATAGATTTTGTTTCTTAAGATCATGTATGATACATGACTTCGTTGACTTCATAAACTAACGTTTGTGAAATTGTTTTAATTTTTATTTTGGTGTAACTTTGTTTATGTTTTTGAGCACATATAGATCATATTTGTGCTGGACATCAGGACATTCACATGGTCACTACATGCCCTCAGAAGATTATCGGTCGTTAGCCGTTTGCCACAGATAATTAGGGATTTGTCCGGAACCTCTTAATTAATAAAAAGAATTGATCGGAAAAAAACCCTTCTCGTAATTAACATTTCTGATGAACAACTTATTAGAGTAAAATAAAATCTTTTTTTTTTTTCAATCAATCTTGGAAGGAAGATTCAACAGTGTAGAAGAGCATTATTATTCAATGATGTGGACTATTTATAAAACCCTTTATACCTCTAAGTTACAGAAGATTGAATGACCACACATTTGATTGTAATAATTATCATTCATGCATAACAGCTTACTCTAGTCTTGATATATATGACGAAACATTACAATTATTTATATTTTAGTACAAATCATACACAGTCTTATTAATTGCAGCAATTTTAGATAGAAATAATAATACAATATGCAATTGGATTCCAACGAACAGAAAATAAATTAAATTAAATGAAAAAAAAACGTAACTCACGAGAAAACGTTCGAGACCCAAGAAAAGACAAAAGAGTACCAAAATGGTTAATTAAATGTGTGTTGTTGTTTGATAGTATGAGTTTCGGTTATGGGAACGGTTTCGTTAATTTTGAATACTTGTGTTCAGTTGACGACAAATAAAAAGTCTTGTACCGACGTGGCATGACGACATCATTGGCTGTTACACACGAGCGGATCGTGTTCCTACCTAACACGTGTCTCATCATCACCATTTTCTGTTTCGGTTTAATTTCTGAAACATCCCCCCGAACCGTTATGGACCTATTCTGCTCTCTCTTTTTCTAAGAATTATTATTTATGACATTTTGATCAAATCATATATTTCCACCAAGGAAGAATTTAATTTTTCAACGACCATGAAAGTTTTTGGTCTGTTTGCTTTATTTCTTTTTTTTGATTTTGGATATGCTTTATTGATTGAATGTAAAAGAAATTTTTTTCTTCTTTTTCTTTCATAAAAGATCTGTTTATTTGGGGGTAAAGATAATAAATATGAAAAACGGTTCAAATTTAATTTTGGTTGGTAAAAATGACAGTATATTTAAAAATATGATATTAAAATAAATAGTTTTCGTTGTATAGACATCAATTTATTTGTATTTACATTCTTACTAACATTTTGAACTGAAAAAAATTAGTACTTTTAGTACTTAAAAAGCGATAATATAAAATTGTAAGAAGAACTTTTTGTGAATTCATTGATGATTCTGTCTTTAACGGCCAATTTGTTGATTCATGCCAGTTTTTCCGCTATCTATTTACCACTTACTAACTGATACATTTTTTTGTGGTACAACGTTACTAAATATATCCAATAATTTAAATTTAGAGTATAAAAATGTAAAATACTTGTACTCAATTGAAATGGTTAGTAATTTTCATCGGTTGAAATTATTTGGTAACTTATTATTGTTTGTGAGAGAACATGATAAATGAAATAAGTCACTAATTAGATTCACAAAGAGAAAGTTTTGTTTAAAAACATTTTGATTTTTTTTTTGTCAACAATTAGATTGACAAGGCTCAATCCATAACGTAGAGTTCATTGGCTAAAATCCCCTTATAATCTAACAAATTGTAGTAGAGAGGGGTCGAACTCATGACGTATGAGTCATTAGCTAAATCATCCTAATCACCATATTCAAAAGAACTCGAAAAAAAAAACCTTGATTAGTGTTAAAGAAGACACTTTAACTAATTTGAGGAATTTAGGGCTTTATCTCATGATGTAATGACATAAAGTCTCTTTATATATAGTATCGAATTAATTACAAATCATGTCAAAGTTGTTAGCCGGTCTATTTTCACTTGTGGCATAGAACGAACCTATCACATCAAGAGTTAAAAATAGTAATACAATTATAATAAAATACAATATTTAGGGAATTAATGAGATTTATAACTTATGGACTAGATTGAAGTCATTATCGAGGCAGTTAATTGCCCACGTACTCATCAATATTTTACTCCACATAGATCCAAAAAAGATATACAGTTATTGCAATATAAATAAATAGCTTAGTGAGTGTATGCAAAAAGTATTAAATCATAATAAACGTTTTAGTCAAAAGTTGACGGCAGTTATCGGCAACTAATCCACCTCTAACTTTAACTCACAGTGACTCCCACGTTAAAGTGACATTAATCTGTTTCACTACCACTCAAGCTTTTGTTTTGTTTTTTCTTTAAATCAGAGTGATTATGAAACTATGGAAAAGACAAGGAAATGTGTAATTTATGGGTAAACTATTTGTTCATGTATTCAAATGGATCAAAAATAACAACGCATATCTATGTGAGTGTTTAAAGCAATATGATTTAATTTTATATGGTAAGTGAATCGAACATGTGAACATATTATTACTTGAGTCCTGCGAACATGTTATTAATAGAAAAAATTAGAGAAGTAGATTTAACCACTAACCAAAAATATTTTTCAAAAGGCAGATGTTTTGTGTGTTTTATATGTAAAGATATTTACTATATATTAACATAATTTTGAATTGATTTTTGTTAACAGTTATTATTATTTTTCATACGTTATAAGTTTTGAAACAAATAAATGTTTTTAAGATATAAAATTAATAAAGTATTGTAAAATTTCTAAACATCACACTTTACCACAAACATATAGAATAGAATAGTGCGATGATTCAGTAGATTACAAAATAAACGCTTTCAGGTAAAACAAAACGTATGCATGCGTTCTACATTGTCTATAATTTCAACTTTATCAAGCCATCAACCTTATTAAAAAAGAAAAAAAACAATTAGAAAGACATATTTTTAAACCATGAAAATTGACGTGTAAATTAACGAAATACTGAATCAAATATCCTTTTCTCTTTTCTAAAAAAATAAATATTTCAAGACAAAGTATCAGAGGCTTATGGGTACTTGATAAATGTTTATACTATCGGCCCATTTAATAAACTATCAGCCCATAAGCCCATTTAGTAAACTATCGGCCCTAAATGTTTTTACTCGTAACACACGAAGATCGAGACATGATTTTCACCAGCCTAATTATTCACTGAAGTAATTCTCGCTGATAAAATATTCGGAGAAAAATCATAAAAAATAAATACAAAATGGGTGACATTTTATCCAAATTCTGTCTTCCGCCGACCGGAGAAATAACCTAATAATAACGGTCACCGTCGAAGAGGAGCGACGATGAATAACTCCACCAAACTCCTCTCTCTCTTCTCTCCTCCTCCTCCTATCTATCTCCTCCGTGGCCTCTACATCAGTCGTGTAACTAATCTCCGCCGTTTCCACTGCCGGGCGTTTGCTCCTTCTGTTGTCGGCTATATCAATCGCCGTTCTCTCAGTCGACTTATCTCTTTGCCGCCGATTATTCCCAATTTTTCAATCGGGCGATTCTACACTCACCAAGCCCGTGTCTCCGCCGCTGATTTTTCTCCTTCTTACCACCATCAGTTGCCTGAATGGACGGAGTTACTCCAATGTCTCTCCGAAGCTGGTTACTTCTCAGATTCCGTCTCGATTTCCGGTTACGAAAACGAATTCGTTCCCGGTGTTCCTGATGAACTCCTTCGTCCAGCTCTCGCTTGCCTAGCTCTAGCACGTGATCGACCTGAATTACTTGAGTAATCTAGCTGCCATTTTCTTCAAGTGGGTTTTATTTTCTCCTTGATTCGATTCCCAATCTTAGTTTTCTCTTTTTCTGAATGTTGATGTTATTAGAATCCTTTCCTGGAGAGACGTCGAAGTGGTGGTGGAGAATGGGAGACCATTCATATTTAAAACAGGTCCAGATTCACTCAAAAAGATGAGCCTTTACTTAAGAAGTCGTCAGGGGATTGGTAAGGTAAGTTCCATCTGCCTAAAAGCTATAGTCTTTTGATGAATACTAGGTTATGTCTAACTTTAGTTCAATGGTGATTCTCCAATGTTTTGATCTTTTGTGTTTTTATTTAGATACTAGATATGGATAAGGCGAGTACAGTCGATTTGATGAGGCTTCTTTTGAGCTATGTTATGGATGTTACTTATTTTGAGGGGAACAAGCACCATAACCAAGAGATTATGGAATCATCGGTTCGAAACCTCTTGAGTGAGATAGCAAAGATGAGCTTCCGTACTCCTGAGTCGATTGTTCAAAGCACAATGCAAAATCAGTTTTCAGATAAAAATGGACAAGCACTCGAGTCTTTTCAGAAACACATTGAGATGAAACGAGATGACTGGATCTGCTCGAGGTATTTACTTGTTTAGTCTTTTGATATAAATCTTTTCTCGCCAGTTGGTACCATTCTTTTATGTATAACATACCATAAAAAAATCTTCAGGTTCTGAGCTTGAATTAGTATATGACTATACACTAGTATTGTGATCAAAGGATTGTGTCTTTAGAGCTAAAGTGTCTGTAAGATGTTATTGTCGTCTTTTCATCATCTTGTTGTTGTTTAGAGAATCTATATATGATACGAATATTTGCTAAAACAGGTGCAGTGGCATGAACTTTGCGAGAAATATCAAATGCTTCCAGTGTGACGAAGCAAGACCAAAGAGACAGCTAACTGGTAGTGAATGGGAGTGTCCTCAGTAAGCAACTAATTTGTTTTCTTTGCTGATTTATGCTTAATGCAATGACTATGAGAATAATGAGTTTATCTTTTTCCTTTCTTTCTTGGTTGTTTCATCCTTCAGATGTGATTTCTATAATTACGGGAGAAATGTAGCTTGCTTAAGATGTGACTGCAAGCGACCCAAGGACTTCTCACTCAGTTCAGCTAACTCCGTTCATTCAAATGATCCTGAACTTGAGAGAAGACTGAGAAGACTGATCGAAAATAAAGAGAAAGCACAGGGTGGTTCTGATGCAAACAATTGTGATACAGATGAAGATTTTACAGAGATTATGCCTTTGAGGAAAGGAGTGAACAGATCTGTTGTTAACACGAGAAAGACACCTCTTGAGAGAAGGTTGGCTAGTGCTGAGAACAGTGTAGATATAAATGAAAACTCGAATGGGAACAACGACAAGGCTTTGGGAAGTAAACCAAATAGGAGCTTGAATGAGATTCTTGGGTCTTCGCCCTCTTCCAGGAGCTTGAAATCTTCTCAGGTAATAAACACCGATTTCGTCCCATTCGTGCCGCTACCTTCAGATATGTTTGCCAAAAAACCCGATAAGGAAGAAACGCAAATAGGTCTGACAGACAACAACCACATGGATGGTGTCTCAGGCGACAATCGAAATGTGTATCAAGAGGACAAGTCAAACGCAAATCTCTGTAGCAAAGAATCGGATAACCCTGAAAAAGATGATGAAAAATCAGAGGAGCCTGCGAGATGGTTCAAGAGGGTCACTGAACTGCACAACGTTTCAGATCTGGAAAACACGATACCGCAAGAGATTTCTCCAGAGAAAATGCCAATGCGGAAAGGAGAAAATCGGTTTGTAGTGAGTAGGAAGAAAGACCGTTCACTGACTAATCCAGCATACAAGAGACCACAAGATTCAGACTTTGTACCCTTTGTACCTTTCCCACCTGACTATTTCGCCAAAGAGAAACAGACCAAGAAAACTATGGATACAATTCCAGCTCCGGCTATAGAAAGTGCTTCTCAGGTAGTAGAAGACAAACCAAAAGAACCATCGAACGAAAACAATCCTGGAACAATGCCGGGGAGGATTAGAAATGGGAAGAGCTTGGAGGGTTCATTAGTGAAGGAGCCTGACTTGTTGGATATGTCAGAGGAAGCAAAAGCGGAGAGATGGTTTAAGCGAGTGGCTGAGATAAAGAACATATCAGAGCTGAGTCAGATTCCGGATGAAGATTTCCCGTCAATAATGCCGATGAGGAAAGGAGTGAATAGGTTTGTTGTCAGCAAGAGGAAGACTCCATTGGAACGGCGTTTAGCTTCTCAACAACAACAAAGAGATCCTCAGATCAACGAGTTTGATCCCTCCAGAAAAGGAGATACATGACCTTGTACCATAACATTTTGCGTAGTCACTTGTGAAATTCTTCTTAACTTAAATGATGTCTTCTCTTTTGTTGAAACTCATGTTTTCTTTTTCTTTTCTTTTTTATAGAAGAAATGACCGCAGTTATATTAAAGTTAAACATTGTATCCAAAATCGATTTTAGATAACTATGGGAATTTAGAACCTTCGTACAAAATTCAATACCCTTATACACTACTATACGCTAGTTTCCTTTGTTTTTGCAATCTATTATAAATTCCAAAACCAAAGAAAGACTTATTGACCTGGTCAAATTTAGAATAAATAAAGGCTGAATTGCCCACAGATTTGGGATAGTTTTGATAAGATTTCACAACTTTGAAAACATTTTTAAAATATATATTACTATTTACAAAAACTAAAGAACAAAATATGAACTTACAGTATTTCTTAACCAAACAACTTAGCAGTGCTGCAAAACATAGTTTAGATCTTTATAATGGCTAATTACGTCGTAGTAACACTAAACAAATGAGGTTTCACTAAGAAATGTTCATAATCTCACTTGTTATTGTAACTATCGACCACACTAAATATGTTTTTTTTGGGTTACTATATGATTTACCCTGCATATCTGTAATAAAAATAAAATATAAAACATATTTAAGTAATCATAGTTACATTTCTTAAATAGTAAATTCGTCATATGACAAATTGAACCAATAAGGATAATAAACAAGATCAGCCCACAGAATAAAGTCCGTAGGTTTTAGAATTTCAATATTGAAGGCATTGACCTGTATTATTACTAAGTCAACGATCTACACTATATATACCATAATACCGTATACGTATTAACATTCAATTCTCAGACATAACACAAAATAAAAACCAGACAAAGTTTACAGTAGATTAAGTTCGTATCCATAGTCTTGAAGATTTATATATATAAAGAAGAAAGGAGTAATCAAAATGGGGCGTTGGATAAGGCCTGAGGTAAGGAACAAATCTTTATATTATATCATATATATATGGGTGTGTAAATTTTAAAATGATTTATACGTCTACATGTGGTATGATTCTTGTCAAAGAAATTTTATTCTTAAATCTGATTATTTAGTTTCTTATTGTCGTACCACTTCATGTGTTAATTCTGCATAATATAAAGTTATGAATTACATCTTATCGATTCAATTATTAATTTTATTTTAAACAAAACAAAAACATTTATTTAGGTGTATCCACTTCTTGGAGCAATGGGATTTGTGACATCTATGGTTGTATTTCAACTCACAAGGAATGCATTGTTGAACCCTGATTGCAGGTTAGTTTTCAATGAATTTATTCCAATATTATTACTTTTCAAATTTTGTTTGCTAAATGAATATTATTTTCTTGATAGTTGAAATAAGTTAAAACCTAAATCGTACAGTTCTTTTGAATTATATAAGAACTATGTTAATATGTAGATCAAAGAGTTAATAAAAGAAAAGAAGCTAATTCCATTTGTTTCACTATTTCGATGTATATACTAATGTTTGTTTGTTTTTAACATTTGGCAGAATAAATAAAACGAATAGAAAAATGGGAATATTAGAGAACGAAGAAGAAGGAGAGAAATATGCAGACCATAACCTTCGAAAGTATTTAAGGACTCGTCCTCCTCAAGTCATGCCTTCTCTCAATCGTTTCTTTTCTCATGGAGACAACTAAATCTTACTACCATATCATAAATATTGTGTTAATAATCAAACAGATTGAATATATATAGTCCAATAAATCTACAGTGTAATATTTGAACCAAATGTCACCTTTTTAATTTATGTGTTTGGATGATTGAAAAAAAATCAAGTGTCATAATAATGTATATTTAAATATATTAAAATTATACAATTTTATCTAAATAAATAAACTATTAACCTTTTTATTTAAATTTGTTTGTCAAAACCAAACTAAAATATAATTTGATCTCAAACAAAAATTATTTTCTATAATCTACAACATATCATATTGAAACAGAAACAAACCAAATTATAATTGATCTAACTGGGATTTTTATAGATGAATAGTTTGGTTAAACAATTTGATCGATAAGACCCGATGTATAGCCTAAAGTTTACTAACTAAAATCCTTTTATAATCTACCAAATTGTAGTGGGGAGGGTCATGGTTGAATCATTAGTTGAATTATTTATACAGATAGTTTAAGAGATTTCAAACACCTCATTTTTTAGTATATATATTAATTCAACTTATTTATGTTCCTTCTAATTTGTGATCTCTATAATATAAGAATCCGGCTCCGCTTATATGGGCCGGGTAAATCTGTGGGCTTTTACCCATATTAACATAATAGCATGTCCATTAAAAGAACATCATCAAGAATGCATGAATCTCTCTCTTACTGATCTTATACACTTTGATAATAAATTCAAACTTCTCTCTTTCGACGTGGCCTAACCATTCATCTCAATTTCTCTGGCGCTCTAGATTCTCTCCGGTTCTTATGTCTTTCCCGAGAAAATTCGGGAAAGCCATTCACACCGCCGTTTCTTTCATCGTCTTTTTCTTCTTCGACCTTATTGACGCCATTCTCTGTGTTGTTTACGAGTTCGTTGACCAGATTTTGGAGGGAAAATCCACAGACTGTTACTGTACGGCGACTCCTCCTCAAACCACCGATAAAATTGAATTTTCCGAGACTTTATTCCGGAGGAGAAACATTTTCCGGGAAATGGGTTCTCTGGTGTTCACTAGAAAGTTCAGATTCAACCTTTTCCGGAAAATGAGAAGATCTAAGATTCATGTATCGGTGAATAGATGGTCGGATTGTGGGTGCAAATCTTGCAATTCATGGACGAATAATCAAGATGAGAATCTTCACGTCGTGGTCAAAGATCCAATTTTTCGAGGTAAAAATATAAATGATGTTGCTTAAACTTGAGTATAATGTTTCATGTTTGGTTTAAGTTATTGACAAGTGTTGAAGTTAATGTCCTACTGTTGCATTATTAATTAGCTGATTAATGTTCGCTTACAATTGATTTTAATGTTCATGTTGTAAAAACAGAGGACTCTGTTCAGGAACCGTTGGAGAATGTAATATTCATACATGGTTTCATGGGTTCTTCATGTTTTTGGACAGAAACTGTGTTCGAACATATTAAGAAAGATCGTTATAGGCTCTTTGCGGTCGATCTTTTAGGATTTGGGGAAAGTCCTAAGCCAAGAGATAATCTTTATACATTGAGAGATCATGTAGAGGCGATAGAGAGATCTGTTATTAAACCATACCAATTAGATTCATTTCATGTGGTTGCACATTCAATGGGTTGTTTAATTGCTATTGCTTTGGCTGCAAAACACTCCAACATTGTCAAATCAGTCACTCTTGTAGCACCGGTGAGAGATTAGTTTTGTTTCTAATCTTATATTCTCAATCTAATCCGGTGAGATTTGATTTGTGAACTAATACTTTTGTGTGTTATTACACTTCAGCCTTACTTCCCTTCATCGCTTGAAGGATCGGTCTTGACCCTAATCGCTGGAAAGCGGTTGTGGCCGCCACTGGCGTTTGGAACGGCGGTGATGTCTTGGTATGAACATATCGGTAGATGCGTTTGTTTCATAATTTGCAAGCATCACAAGATATGGGAGTGGCTAATCAAGCTATGTACCGGTAAAAGGTAAAACACTTGAACAGGTTTTGGTGATTGTTAAGGTTTAAAATGATCATTTGTTTTCAATAAAGGTTTGATTTTTCTTAGGGAGATTCATTGGAAGATAAAGGACATAACAAGACACACACATCACTCGGCATGGCATAGTATGCACAATGTAATATGCGGTGGCTCCAAATTCGTTGATGAACATCTCAAAACACTAATACATTCTGGAGCTAAAATTCACTTGGTGCAAGGTGACTGTGATAAGAGAGTGCCTTTAGATTGCTCCGATAACATGAAGAGGAGCTTCCCGGCGGTGGAAGTTGATATAGTCGCCGGTGCTGATCATGATAGTATGATAATCGGAAGAAGAGAAGAGTTTGCTGAGAAATTGGAATGCATTTGGTGTCCATGTAGAACAGGCTCACTGACTTAAAACTCTGAAATCTGAATCTAGTTTGCTACAGAGCCAAACAAGGAGACAGAAATGTAATGAAACTAAACTGCTAATTCTTGTTCTTCTCATTGACAAAAAGGAATAGAGACCAAACTGTAAACAAAAACAAAGTAATAAAGCCACGGATCGAGCAAAGTATCAATCGGAATCTTCATGAATGCATTACAATTGTGGTGATGTTGAGTGAGTGAAAACAAGAAAAAATATTTTTTTGTGGACAAAGTGCTAATGTTTTTTTTATTGTTGGGTCAAAAATATAAAATTTGATGATGGAGTAAATAATAAATGTTGTAAAAAGAGTGGAACTACCAAAAACGTGATGGGGGTAGGTCTACCAGATCCTGTTCCCTCGTTTTAATGGCGGAGATTACAAGGGAAAGAGACCACTCCAAAGCAAAGCACTGATTTTGCAAAGTTTTATTCTTTCTTCTGTTCCTTCAGCTTTTTTATTCTTTTTTTCTTCTCTTTTCATTTGGGTTAAGGCGACATGGATACCGAGTTTCTCCGAACCCTAGATCGTCAGATTCTCTTGGGTGTCTTCGTTGCTTTCGTCGCCGTCGGTGCTGGTGCTGCTTATTATATTTCAACCTCCAAAAAACGCAGAGGTTCGATCTCAATTTCATTAGTTATTAATTCGTCTTTCTGAGTTTTGAATTTACAAATGCGTTTAGCTGACTGATTAGTTATTCTCTTAGAAGACTCATTTCAAATTCATGGAGTTTTTTGAAAATTAAGGGAGAGATTTGTGTTGAGTTCATCTGTTTGCCAGGTTGAGAATTTAGCCCACAGCAAATGAAAAATTGAGCCTTTTTGGTCTTTTATATGGGTTACTACTTTCAGTTGATCTGTTTGAAGATTTTGATTTAAATCTTGTAATTTGTTTGTTAATAGGATGTTTGGATCCAGAGAACTTTAAGGAGTTCAAGCTTGTTAAGAAGCAACAACTTAGTCACAATGTGGCCAAGTTCATTTTTGAACTCCCAACTCCTAACTCTGTGTTGGGTCTTCCTATTGGACAACACATCAGTTGCAGGTTTGGAAAATCACTCTACTTTTAGATCAAATTTCTGTTTAGATCACTTAGACCTATATGCAATGGCTGTGAAGAAATACTCATTTGTAGATTATAGGTTTGGGTTTTGTGTTGAATCCGTTAAGAGAGTTTCGATAGATGTTGTGATGAATATAATGAATTTCTCCATAGGGGCAAAGATGCTCAAGGAGAGGAAGTTATTAAGCCATACACTCCAACAACTCTAGATTCAGACGTTGGGCGCTTCGAACTTGTCATTAAGGTATGTATATATAATATATGCTTAAAACCATTTCTCAATATGACTTGGTTTTTGAATTCTAGTGTTCTTTTTCCCTAATTAAATCGTACATTGCTGGAAATTTCCGTTGCCAACTAGATGTACCCGCAAGGAAGGATGTCTCATCATTTCAGGGAGATGCGTGTTGGAGACAATCTTGCCGTAAAGGGACCCAAGGTACTTTTTAATTTAGATGCATTGCTTACTTGATCTAACAATCAGTGTTGTTATTCTATACTTTCTTGAATCTCAAAACCTTTTTTGTTTTATTATCTTTTACTTGTCAGGGTAGGTTCAAGTATCAACCAGGTCAATTTAGGGCATTTGGAATGCTTGCTGGAGGTTCAGGAATCACTCCCATGTTTCAAGTATGTCGTCTGATGCATTTGTGTTTAGTTTCGTTTCTGAAAGACAATGTATATGTTTAAAACGCTGTTTATCTTGCATTTATGTAGGTTGCAAGAGCAATTCTAGAAAACCCAACAGACAAGACACAGGTGCACCTTATTTACGCTAATGTCACATACGAAGACATTCTCTTAAAGGTAAAATGCCTCTCACCTGCTGATTCTTATGAGTCAAGAACAAGCATTGCCTTTTCATAGACTATTTTCAAACACTAAATATCATGTGAATCAATATTCTTTTTCAGGAAGAATTGGAGGGTCTTACTGCCAATTACCCAGATCAATTCAAAATCTTCTATGTTTTGAACCAGGTTAGCCATGATTACCAAACGGTTTTGTGTCTTTCTAATGTAAATACCTAAAAGAAAAAAACTGATCTTTTTTTTGTGTCTGTGGCAATGTTTTAGCCTCCGGAAATATGGGATGGTGGTGTTGGGTTTGTATCAAAGGAAATGATTCAGACTCATTGCCCTGCACCAGCATCAGATATTCAGGTAAACCCTCCTCTGTTCTTGATCTTGAACATAAGCCAATCTTTCACAATCTATAAATTTCATCTTGGCAACATTATCTTTTGATTGATGAGTGAAACAAAACTGCAAAAATATCTGTCAATGTTTGAATGAAAACCAAGAACACTGCAAGAGAAAGAAACATTGATAAAGAAGCAATATTAGTGACAAACCATTGGATTTTTCGATGGTGTGTTGATCTATTTTGCGGTTTGTTTGGCAGATCCTAAGATGTGGGCCACCGCCAATGAACAAGGCCATGGCTGCAAACCTTGATGCTCTGGGATACTCAAAAGAGATGCAATTCCAGTTTTGATCTAAAACTCTGTTTTTGATTGCTCCAAAATGGAACTCATTTGTTTGATTAATAATTTAGTCACAATCCCAACTGTCAGAGTTGTGTCTTTAACTGAGTGAGAGTTGTAATACTGTCCGAAACCCTTGTCCCTTGTGTTGTGTTTGTCATACCACTTGATGTTTCAATTGATTGGTTAGACTTATGGTTAATGTATACCGGTTTGGTACGGATACTCGAAAATGTGAGTGGTATAATAATACATATTGACATAACCTCCGACCCTATTTGTTTTGGTTTGTTGCTATCAATTTTGTCCACTAGCCTTCTCCATCAATCATCAATCCACTTTTTAAGTGCATGGCATTAAAAGTATGATTATAATATATATTATTGGTAGATTGATTAACAATTTTTTATAATTTTTAATTATAGCTTTTGATAAGTCGGCTTGTTCTTTTCCAAAACTTTTTATTTTAACCAATGCTTTACTAAATTTTAGCTAATATTTTATGAAGTTGGAGTTGGCAGTATTAATATTTGGGAGCCATTTGAGTTTTAAAATTGTGAAAAATGTCATTGAATGATTTTTTTCTGAAAAATGTTATTTTTTGTGGCATATGTGGCATAGAGATTGACGTTTTTGCCTCCGCTATAGTGCGTTTGTTATGTCTTTTGTAAGATGTCATCGCCGCCGTCTTTATGAATATACATATCATGACATGGATATACACAGTTTCTTAAAAGGTTTTGGTAGTAAATATGAAATCTTGCGGCCGAGATTGAGCCATTTGGCGGTGACATAGACATGTCTTTATGGACATATACATAAAGACATAGACATAGACATAGACATGTCTTTATGGATATACACATGAAGAGATAGACATACACAGTTCCCAAGACTTTGAAAGTAGAGCTGAAATTCCGCGGTCGAGATTAGGTCATATATGGCAGTGACATAGACATGTTGTTATAGACATATATATAAAGACATAGACATACACATGTCTTTATGGACATACAGATAAAGACATAGATATACACATAAAAACATAGACATACACATGAAGACATAGACATACACGATTTTCAAGACTTTTGTAGTATAACTGAAATTCTGCGGCCGAGATTGGGTCATCTGACAGTGATATAGATATGCTTTTATGGACATATACATAAAGACATTGATATAATGAATATACACATAAAAGACATGAACATATACGTGAAGACATAGAGATACACGATTTCTGAGACAAATAATGTGTATTTTGAACGTGGAAGAAACAAATAAAAGGGTATTTTAGTCTCTCTTTTTTTAAGTCAAAGTGGCATTATTGTGGAGATTTAGTCAAAGTGGCATTTTTAACGATTATGAAATTTAAAGTGACAATTATTTCTTAGTATTTTACATGCAGAAATAAAGGTTTATCTATAATAATTTTTTCTAGACCGACCAATTCATAAGTGACATAGTGAAATGAGATACTAGTAAAAATAACAATTGAATAGTATGTGAAATGTAAATAACGAACAAAAGAATTAAATCAATCATGCAGCTACGGAAAGACAAATAAAAAAGGTGTTAATAATAAAATCATGATAATGATAGTTCAAAACTATGAAACCGTACATCGATTTCAAAACTATATCACATGTTACCAACTAAAATACTATTAAATTCTTTTATTTTCTAAATGTACATCTCATTACCACTTTGGATAAGATTGAATATAATTAATTGCAAGATCTTAGACTTATGTTTTCTCGGATTTTTTTAGAAAAGCTGCTCAAAAATGAAACCAAAGAAACTCAATTTGTTTATTTATTTTTGTGCACCAAACTCAATTTATTTTCTAAAGAGAAAACTCTAGCTTTATTTCTGCCTTTAAGATAGAGACGTTTTTTGTGACTAATAAATACAAAAAAAAATCCCTTTGTATTTTCTTTAAAAATTATGCTTTTGTATAAAATACCACCAATAAAAAATTGTTTTGTTAAATCAACTTTTGAAGTATTGGTGAACGACGCAGAGATTGCGTGGCTTTATTTTGTTTAATTATACAAAGGACCCAAAAAGAAAGAACGATGAATTCATGACTCATGACACACTTAGTCTTATTTTGGTTTTGAATCACATCATCCAATGAGATAACGACACGTACATTCTCCTCTAAAATACATGTACTAGTTAAAACACAACACGCAATTGCCTTAGCCCCACATGCCACATCGCGACAATTTAAAGAATCTTTTTTGCTTTTGTTCTTTTATGGTTAATCATCAAAAATATCATAAAAATACCAATGTTATATATAAAGTTACAATTCTAATCCACAAATAGTGATTCGTGACTGTAATATCTGAGCTTATTAACATTATAAACACATCTACCAAACTTATAAATTGTGTTTTGCAAGACAAAAGTGTCAGTGTATAATAGGTTTTGTCTTTGTTTATAGACAATAACATTTTGGGTTACGTAAGTGTATATTTTACAAATCATCTTCCACTTCAACAGACAAAATCCAAAATTATATCATCATTACAAAACACAAAAAAGAAGTTTCTGTCAAGTTATTCACGTTTCCAATAATAACATTAAAAGAAAAAAATAGACCTTGTCTAACGGTTAATTAATGGATTAGTATTGGTTTATATCACTACAACGTAATTGTGTTCACTTTCTATGTATGAATAAAATTAACATGTTTAATCGTAAAAATCGATTTCAAAACGAAGAAAACAAAACTACAAGTGTCACACAAGAACTGCATCGTAAACAACAATATAAAAAATTAGAAAAATAAATATTTTTCGAGTCTTCATTGGTCAAGCTATAGTGGATATTAAAATATTAAAAAAAAGGTACATACCTAAGATAAAAACGGAAAATAAATGGACATGCTCTTCGTGGAAAAAGATGTAGAAATTTTCCACAAGTTTCTTTTGTACTCTTTCGACTTTATTTATTTTACATTTTCTTATTCTGAATTATTTTATTAATAAAATTGTGGAAAAAATACGCACATCCATTGAATAAAGACAAGAAGATATTAAAGACTTAATAATAATGCCTTCAATCCCCAAAATGAAAAACCTTATTCCTTAAGCTTCTCTCTTTCTTTATATATCTCTTTCACCACTCGCTTTCATTTCTCTTCATCTCCA